>JAXBDA010005235.1:11664-25287 GCA_036023075.1 Gaultheria prostrata
GTTACCAAGCTACCATCGAACCAAAGCGGGTACACTTCTGGAATATCTGATAAGGCAATTGCAGCCAACTCTTTCAACAAAATGAACGTCGACGACGAACCAGAATCAAAATCAAAATCTGAAGAGGCACCTGAATTGTACACAGGAAGCCAGGACCAGTTCTCACAAGAACCAATTCCACCGCAATCCACCATCAACCCCAAGGATACCGAAGACGTACCCCTCGATAACGTTACCAAGCTACCATCGAACCAAAGCGGGTACACTTCTGGAATATCTGATAAGGCAATTGCAGCCAACTCTTTCAACAAAATGAACGTCGACGACGAACCAGAATCAAAATCAAAATCTGAAGAGGTACCTGAATTGTACACAGGAAGCCAGGACCAGTTCTCACAAGAACCAATTCCACCGCAATCCACCATCAACCCCAAGGATACCGAAGACGTACCCCTCGATAACGTTGCCAAGCTACCATCAAACCAAAGCGGCTACACTTCTGGAATATCTGATAAGGCAATTGCAGCTCAAAATGTGGTTGGTTCGAAGCTGGGATACGGCGGTAACCAAGATCAGACTGCAACATCAGAAAGTACGCAAGGAGGCGAAGAGATTGGAAAATCTGAGGTGATATGGGATACTTTGGATACTCGAAAACAAGGAGGAGAGGGCGAGGAGGGAGAGAATCAGAAGCCGATGGGGATAGTGACAGAGTCGGAGGAAGTTAGGGAGCGATTGGGAAGCGACGAGGATCCGAAAAGGGAGATGACGGAAACTGAACCTAAGATTGATAGTAATGTGAGCCCTACTGGGAAAGGTTATGTGGAAAGTGTTAAGGATACGGTTTCTTCATGGTGGTCAGGGGGTGGAGACCAAAAGCAAGCTTCTGAAGCATCACCTGGCAAAACACATGGTAATTATCGGTGGCTCCTATGTTTCTAAATTTTTTTGTTAGATTTCCGAATAATAAATCACGAATCTTAAGGTCGAATCGTGGGAGGGGATTTTGGGGGGACGCGATCCCGTACCATGATTCTCACATTCGAATTAGATTTCGCGTTTAATTTTGCTCTTAACCTTTCTTATTCTTTCAGCAATGTTGTTTGATTTCTGCTATTTAAAAGAGCCGTTAATTAGTCTAACATATGTGTTTATTTTGTGTTTGTGTTTGCAGGTGAAGGAAAACAACTCTCGAGTTCCACTGGTGAAGAAGCAGCAACCGGTCATGGCGAAAAGGGTGTTGGAGAGGGAAGACTCCATGAACCAAGCAACGGATTTTAAGCCAAGCCAAGCCCTTAAAAATGTTACCTTTTTGTGTCTATATATTCGTGTGGTATGTCTGGTGTGTTTGTCTGTTTGATATTAACATTCTGTGAGTGAATTGTCATTTTGGCGTGTCGCTGTATTATTATGAATTTCGAATAATTTGGATTTTTTATTTGCTTTGCCGTTTCAGTCTCTTCTAAATTGTGATTTCGTTATTGCATTTGTGAATTTGAGGAATTGGCCTATTTATTCAAACGAGCAAATGTTGTATTTTATTTTGCTAGAGAATTGAAACAAAGCCATAATGTTAATTGCGGTGGATGGGAGTCGAGCCCGTTGAGTTTCATTTAGATTCTAAATAAGCATAGAGAAAATGGAAATGACTACAATACACACCCCTTATTTGGGTGTATCATGCACACCCCTATAAAAGTTATGATTTACGATATTTTTTTATTAAAGTTAAAAAGACACCAAAATGTTATGAATCATAGAAAATGTTACGAATCATATTGCTGAAAAGTTATGAAACACTAAAAAAAATGTTACGATTGTCAATGAGGTGACACGATCTGGACCATACAATAGGTGCATATGGTACACACTTTTAATGAGTGTGTATTGTAGCCATTTCCATAGAAAATAAATGGTTTTCCCATTTTGAAGAGCATCTCCAGCCCTCACCATTTTTTCTACCCAAATTTAAGTCCAAATTTGTGTAGAAACCTAATTTGGGTAAAAGAGCATATCCAATGGCAAAACTCAATTTTCACCCAAATTGATTTTTTTTAAGTACCAATGGCATAATGTAAATGAGAGAGAGATAAGAGAATCAGCTCCGGCGATGCTCAGTAGCTCAGGTGAAGCTTCGACATTTGATAGAAAGAGCTAGCGAAGCTCCGACATTATATAGATAGGGCCGGCAAAACTCTCTCTCAAAGTAGTTGTTGGGAAAATGGGTAACTGTTTCCAAAATGGAGAAATAAAAGGGTATAATCCAAAAAATGAGTAAGGGTTTGACTAAGCATTGGAATTGGATATTTGATGATTTTACTCAAAATTTAAACTTAAATTTGAGAATGGAAAAGGATTGGAGATAGGTTAAGGTCTCAGATTTGATATCTCTCACAAGCTATCTACTTATTGAGATAAGTTTATACAAGATTTTGCTCCAGTTTTAATTGGAGCTCCACTAGTAAACGATGAGATTGGTCTTTCTGAATTAATTGAAATGCGTGAAAGCTAGTCTGGAGGCGTGAATTCCTAAGAAAATTAGGAGTATTACATGTCAAAAGCGCTAAAAAAACAATCCTTATATATTGTGGCATGGCAAAAAATTCAAAAAACCTTTCATACTATGACATCAATGCATCACCCCTCAAATTTTCAAAATTATCAATTGCACTCCTGAACTATTGTTCCGTTATCAATTACACTCCTACTGTTTCAATCTGTCACTTTGCTAAGGGAACATGCTGAAGTGGACACTTGACGGAGGGATAAAACGTTAGAATTCCCTAACTCAAAAAAAAAAAAAACTTAGATCTAAAAAAAATAAAATAAAAAATCTCTCTCTCCTCCATTGCCTCCCCCCTTTTCTCTCATTCATCCTCACCGCCTCTCCCCATCACTGACCAAATCTCCTCTACCTCGACCATCGCGATAACCCCACCAAGAAACCCCACTCCACTTCATCGTCCGCCTCAACGACTCCTTCACCACCGATACCCTCTCCGGCACCGACATCTTCATGCAAAATGCCGCCGGTTAGAACCCCTTATAATAAGCCATATGTCGTCGATTTACCGATGTCTCGACAGTTTTACTCTAGTACTAGTATAGAGCAGCATGGTGGAAGTGGCCGTTGTTTGCCCGATTAATTTCGGTTTTACACATGATGAAAGATTTTTACATGCAGATCTCGTTTCATTCTGAGAGCTTCATTGTTCCTTTCGTAGGCAAGATCGCTTCTTCTGATACATAC
This sequence comes from Gaultheria prostrata, assembly GCA_036023075.1. Classification (NCBI taxonomy): domain Eukaryota; kingdom Viridiplantae; phylum Streptophyta; class Magnoliopsida; order Ericales; family Ericaceae; genus Gaultheria; species Gaultheria prostrata. The sequence goes on from JAXBDA010005235.1 coordinate 14,915, forward strand.
AAGATCTGAAAAGACGACGGGAATCTCCGAGCTGACATGCCACTTTCCGGCTTCAACGCATGAAAGTACAACGAGTACATCAGAGCTGACACGTCACTTTCCGGCTTCAATATTTCTTCTAGTGCGTTATTGGTACTCAACCACGACAGTAAAAAAAAATCTTTGACGTGTTGAAAACGCTAGGACTTGTCTTAGTGAGACCGACATTGCTTCGTTTTACGCTCAAATGGGTGGTGTTAGTGGATGATGGGGGAAAGGCCGTGGGTAGGGAGGAGAAAGAAAGAAAGGGGCAGGCAATGGATGAAAGAGAGTTTTTTTTTTAGTTAGGGAATTCTAACGTTTTATCCCTCTGTCAGTGTCCGCCTCAGCGTGTGCCGTTAGCAAAGTGACAGATTGAGACGGTAGGAGTGTAATTGATAACAGAACAATAGTTCATGAGTGCAATTGATAATTTTGAAAGTTTGGGGGGCGATGAGAAATTGATGTCAAAGTATAGGGTTCTTTTTTGATTTTTTCCCTTGTGGTATTGGAACTATCTGATCCCTCTTCGTCCGTAGAGGATTCTAACTCGGCTTCTACCAGTTGCTTCTACCCCTTCCCTCACAAACGTCTTGAGTAACCTGGGCACAGAATCCCGACGCCGCCGCACCGGAAACGCCTAATTACCAGGTACTCACTCAGGCCCTAAAATCATTAACACCTTTTTTTCTCTTCACTTTGAGTTTCAACTCTGAAAAACCCTAGTTTTTGGTGAGTCATATCGATTATCATGCGACTTGAGTAAGATTGAAGCTGTTTAATTAGTCAACATATCTTCATCTTCAAATGAATGCTCGCCAAAGTACTACTATGTGGTTTTGTGTTTTGAGCTTTTAATGGGTGTCTCTCCATTTATTCAACGGCAAAAGTCGAACCTTTCAGACCTCTTTGTATTAGGGTATCGAATAAGTCGGTTGGTGGGTTTCTTGATTTTGGTGGAGACTGTAAATTTACACACATAATGGGTTTTTCCCATTTCTTCATTTGCTCTCGCAATGTACTCTGTAGCTCTACGTGGTCAGTGGTTGGTTCAGTGTTTTTCTTGTTTTCCTGGCATTGCCCGTTCATTGTGCGCCCGTTCGTATTTTGGAGACGGTGTCGATGATGGGTTTATAACCATAGATGGATCCTTAAATGGAGATTGGAAGAGTCCAGAGATAGATTTTCCTAGTAAAAAACCTGACTTCGAAAACAGTCATGAAAACCATTCATGGGGGAATTTCAATGGAAGGCGGAGTTTTTTCGGAAATGTGAGGAGCGATGCTGAAAAAGTTCTTGAAATTCTTCAACAAGATGGTCCTGGGTATGATGCAAAAGCAGCTTTGGATGATTTGGAAATTAGAGTTTCTGGCTTGCTTGTGAGAGAAGTTCTTTTTGGGATATTGAGAACTATTAATTGCGCGAATAAGTCCCGTTGTGCGAAATTGGGGTACAAGTTCTTTGTGTGGTCTGGTCAGCAAGAGAATTACAGGCACACAACAAATTCATACCATTTGATCATGAAGATTTTTGCAGATGCAGAGGAATTTAAAGCAATGTGGAGGCTGGTTGAGGAGATGACTGAGAACGGGTTTCCCACCACTGCACGTACATTTAACATATTGATATGCACATGTGGAGAGGCGGGCTTAGCCAAGAGAGTAGTAGAGAGGTTCATAAAGTCGAAAACATTTAACTATAGGCCATTCAAGCATTCCTACAATGCTATTTTACATTCCCTTCTTGTAGTAAGCCAGTACAAGTTAATCGAGTGGGTATATCAACAGATGTTGATCGAATGTCATTCCCCTGATATTTTAACTTACAATATCCTAATGTTCGCAAAATTCAGGCTGGGGAAGCTAGATCAGTTTCATAGATTGTTAGATGAAATGAGTAGAAGTGGTTTCTCCCCAGATTTGCATACCTTTAACATCCTTCTCCATGTTCTTGGGAAAGGGGACAAGCCGCTGGCAGCACTTAATCTTTTGAACCACATGAAAGAGGTAAGTTGTGATCCAAGTGTTCTTCACTTCACAACTTTGATAGATGGGCTCAGTCGAGCAGGAAACTTGGATGCCTGTAACTATTTTTTTGATGAGATGACCAACCATGGTTGCACACCTGACGTGGTTTGTTACACTGTCATGATCACGGGATATATTGCGGCGGGAGAACTTGAGAAGGCTGAAGGTTTGTTTGATGAAATGATAGTAAGGGGACAGTTGCCAAACGTATTTACTTACAATTCCATGATCCGTGGGCTTTGTATGGCGGGAAAGTTTGACAAGGCATGTTTGATGCTCAAAGAGATGGAATTCAGGGGTTGTAATCCGAATTTCCTTGTGTATAGTACTTTAGTTAGTAACCTGCGCAATGCTGGAAAGCTTTCTGAAGCTCATGAAGTAATTACACATATGATAGAGAAGGGGCAGTACATCCACCTGGTTTCAAAGATCAAGGGATACAGGAGATGCTGAAGTGGTAGGTTATGTGTGGTGAAAGTGATTCACTTGTAACTTTACGAAGACTTCTTGATTCGAGCTCATTTGACATCTTTGGCGCATTGCTTATTTCAGATGTCATGTAAGTTCCAATTTTGTATAACTTTTTTTCATTATCTTTACAATTTTCCCCATAATACGCCCAAATTCCTTCGAAGTCCACACCTTATCGCTAATAGAACTAGATTTTTTATTTTTATTTTTTACCTGGTTTCTGTATCCTTGAGATAAGTTGCTCCTTTCACACACACACACACACACACACACACACACACACACACACACACAGAGGATTTAACATTGGGCCTGTTAGTTACCTTTCTTGCATGGAAATTTATAATTCTGTTGGTAGAATGAAATATATCTTTGTTCTTGCTTTTGCTTTGAACTGAGCTCTTCTCAAATGGATACTGTATTGCACTGGTTTGGTTATATTTAGCCTGGGGTTATCGTTCATAATTTGGAATGCACTTGAAACTCAACCACAAGGCGGAGGTGGAAGTTCGTTCGTGAGATTGATAACTTTGGTTAGACTGTGAGAGAGAATTCACCGAGAAGCTCCTACCAAATCTACAATAGTTGTTGCATTGTAATACTCTCTAAGCTTTGGGAATCGGATGAGAGAGGGCAGTTTGATTTGTGAACTTAGACAGCAGAAGCTTAATAATGATATTGTTTTGATGAAAAAGAGAAGCGAAAATCCTTTTTGGGCAAACTTCAATTTGGCCCCTTGGGGTTGGTCCGTTGGATTATCACCGCATAACCTCATAGTTTGTGGATCAAAGCGCACAACCAACTCTGTTAAGAGAACTTGCAAAATGGCCTTAATGAACTCGTCTTCTGCCTTTGACCTCATATACTCACTTGTACTTCCGTGCACCCACTAATCTATGTATGCACATTCTTTGATTTCATTATCAGCCTGTCATATACGTATTGGCCTCTGTCTCTAGCATGTTCATTCATTAAATTATTTTCACGGACCCATTTTTCTGTCAGTAAGCAAACTTAATTAAGACCCGATGCTCTTCTCTAAACAAATCCACTATTCAAGGAAAATCAAGGGAACTTGGGCGGGAGTATGTTGGATGCAATGACTTATACATACACACAAAAGTTGACCGTCAATTTTTCAAAGAGGTAAAGTTAATTAACTCCTTATTATTTTCTTTATTTTCTAATATAGGGATCAATTACTGATTGCATCTAAAAAATTGACCCTTCAATTTTTCTTCAATTTTTTCAAGAGGGAATTTGTGTTCAAACTTCAAACAATGATCTGTTCTAGTGAATCCTTTCTTTCAATTTTCTATTATGATGTTTACAAAAAAAAAAAAAAATCCTTATGGTTTCTGGTGTATAGTCAGAGAAATGGTAGTTGAAATCCATGTTTCCAAATATGTGTGCATATATGAGTTTATATATGACTGGCTGTGGTAATTTGCATGTGTAATTTCTTTGATTTCTGCAATGGTATATTAAGAATGGGAAAGAAATGGTGGTAACGAAGGGTTAGGGTTTGAGTTTTGTTAAAAGAGGAAGTGTAAAAAGTAATTTTGCATTCGATATTTCTTTCACACTCTCAAACCAGATAGTGTGGTTCAAATTCTGTAACGTGCACTTTGGTCGAAAAACCACAAGGAGGTTATGGGGTGATTATCGAATGTCAGGGACCATCTGCACATGACCCAAACCTCAGGGGGATGAAAATGAAGTTTGCCCTTCCTTTTATCGCCCTTCCAACTCTTCTCTAGCTGGCTAGCGAATCATGAATGAAGCAACAGAAGGTATAAGCCATTACGTTGAGCTGCTAACTGCTGTTGCCAATCTACTACGCCTAAAACAACTCATTTACTTTTCTCTAAAAGAGAGGAAAGGTAACTACTGGCTTGGGTTTTAAACAAGGCTGCTAATGGAAGTGTTCCACTCGGGCACTCCTGATCTCGATGGGCACTCCTGATCTCGATGATAAGTCTGGCCTTCCTACCAGAATTGTTTAACTCGAATATTGTTGAGTTAGGCATATCCAGAGTGAGTTAGTCATGCATGGACAGATTAAGTAAAGTTATTTACCATCGATTCTCTGCTGAATCTACTGAACGTTTTACCTGATGGTGCTTTGGATTTTCTCTTTGCTTCCATCATTTTGTGTAGCAACTTCAATTATTTCTTGTAGAACTTTGGTTAGTTGACTATGGGGGTATCTAGTTAGGTGCACTGGGATATAAAAAAGACTTCAACGACCAAGTCCATGTACCATTGAGAATTGGAGATGTTTCTGAAATATAGTCCTGGACTCTCTGAGCAGAATTTTTATCTACCTTGAGTGTCGACTTAAATCGGAAAATTCAGTCAAAATGGTGCTGTAAAACACTAAAACCTAATGTAGGTTTCTTATCATACTATTGTACCAGCAGTTATTTGCTTTTTTGTTTTACCCTTTCAGAGTCATGTAAGACCGTATCTGTTCTCCCTGCCCCGAATCCAAATGGAGAAATGGTTGTCTCCCTTTGTTGGCTGTCAGTTGGGCATGTGTCCCTCCATCTGCTTTTTTTAAGCTACGATCCTGTACATGCTGCTTATTTGATCACCACATGAAGACTAACTTATGCTTAAACAAGAAAGGAGCCTCGGATCACGGAACAAGGGAGAGTATTGACGCTAGTTGGCATGTATAACCTGAAACAAATAAGTGAGTTTTCGGAATCCCTGTTGATTTTGACTGGGAATTGACTATTTATTAGGTCCTTTAAGGGGAAAACCTGTTGCCAACCTTGTACCTCCTATTGCTATCATCAATTTGTTCCCCATGAAAAAATGATTTCCAATGTAGCTCCCTTTTTGTACTTGTTTTACTGCTGAAACTCGATGGAATGAGTAAATATGCTTGACCCGAGTTCACTTGGCATTAGGTCACCAAGTTTGCAATCTGCCCATTGACGTGTGTTGCAATCATTCTGGTCTTATTTTGGAGACTTTAAGAGTACTAGTTTTGGGCTATGCCATTTGCTAGATCGATTCCTCTAGACTTACCTGCTGTGAAAGCGTAAAGGTTTTTGGAGATGAACTATATAATCCATGTGGCAGATTACATTAAGGTTCTCTCAAGAACATCGGGGGTCGGTAGAGCATCGGATAATTTTCTCTGTCGAGTATTTTCTCTAAGCGAGCTATAAAGGTTCAAGTCCAGTGTGGAGAGTCAGCGCGTGTTCTTGTTGTTTGGCTCCTGGACACAGTTGTAATGTATAGACTCAAAGTGCTAACTTATAGACTAGTTTTGGCCTGTGATATGTTTCAACAATTTTCCCCTTTCCATTCAGTTTTGATGGTGAACCGGAGGTGGGAAATATATCAACTGTTCTCTATTTGGTCTTATATCATTGATCCCTTGTGTTTTTCCTGGGTACTTATTTATTCTTGAGTTGTGTTCGTCTTTTATTTATTCGTCTACTATACATGTTATATATAATTCAGCTTTGGATTTGTATGGGATTTCTGGTTTGGAAAAAAGGAACGCCACTTGAACAAGGTTTGAGTTGGGATACGCTACTTCTATACCACGTCGTCGTCGTGGTAAAAAGTGATTTCAGAAATGGTGCAACGATTTACCTTCTCAAAAGGATTCAAGAATCAAGGTGCTGGCATAGCATATTGATTGCATTGTCGTAAAATGTTACCAGCTTGATGCATTGACAACATTGTCTCGATTTGACAATGATAATGCCAAGTTTTGGTACATTTCATGGGAATAAACATAGACAATACATCAGGGTGTACATTTCATGCCAAGTTTTGGTACATTTCATTGTCTCGATTTGTCGTAATATCGGGGGTTGATAGAGCTTAGGGCCCCGAAAATCTCACTGCCGGACCTGAGGATGTGGCATTAATGCCATTTATGTTGTCAGTTGGGTTGGCTACTTGCTTGCAGTTTTGGTACATTTCATGTGAACATCAATACCCAAGAATTTGTTGCACTTTGCTTGTTCCTTTCCCTTTTGTGGCAGCAATTATTCTATGGTCTTGGTGTTGGAATAATAGGTAGTGGTGCCCCTTAACTATGTAAAAATTACTCCTCCTGTGGTGAACAAGGACTTTTAATTTGCATTCCACGTGCTGATAAACAATTTGGGTGCCGAGCGGGTGCCGCATGCGTGGTGCCCGAGAGCGCATTCTGGCGGTTCAAAAGCGTTTTGGGTGGTTCAGATTTCTCCCCCCTCTCTCTCTAATATCCGGACCGTCCCAAAGTCTTTTGGATGGTTGAGATGCGCGGTGGGTAGCTAAATTATTTTGGAGCCCCTTGAGTTCTTGACTGAAGTTTCACACAGATGAATTGATTTTTCTTTTACGGGAACTGGGAATTGAGTGTTCAAAAAACAAAATGGGTCCTTTGTTGATAACGTAAATAAAGAAAAATGATTTTTACACCCCTTTTTTATTTCCAAACACTTCTTTTTTTTGTTTTTATTCACTTAAAAGTACCAAATTGTCCTTCATATGAAAAAAATGACTCATGAGGTAACGGTAATTTGGTAATTTCAAGGTGAATAAAGACAAAATGGAGTGTTTTGGGATAAAAAGTGGTGTGAAAATCATTTCCCTAAATAAACTTGATTTTTACACTTTTCGATATACTACGAACTCCAATACACTTTTTATACGCTTTAATATATTTTTATACAATTTTCACATATACCAATACACATTTTCTGCCTTATTAATAGTAGCTCATGGGGCTGTTTTTGGCAGTACAATTTTTCATACTCCCTCCGTTCCGAATTCGTTGCCCATTTACGTGCATGCGTATCAATTTTCAATTGTTTATATCTTTCAACATATAATTTTTTTTTACATTTTGAAAATTTTGTTTACTAGAAATTTAAACGAGATCAATATTTAATATATATAACATTATCCATTTGAAAATATAAATAATCTTGTGATGTTCCGTGAAGTGCAAGTAGACAAAAAATTTGAGACGGAGAAAGTACCAGTATAGTTGTTAATTTACTTGAGAAAGTTCAAACAGGGTCAAATTCAATGCATCTGAGGACCAAAGATCTGAGCACCAATATACAAAAAGAAAATATTTACATGCTCATTTGAATATTCAATCAAACAATATTTATATACCTATAATTTGTCAATTGGCGCATGCTCCGCATGCATAAGATCTCACCAAACAAAATCAATATTTAACATGCACATCCACATCAAATTCGGCATGAATGATCATCATGATCTCACGCTTTGTCACATTACCAAGGAATTCATATTCAATCAATCTAAAGTGAGGATGAGTTTTCACATGTAGCGCGGGAATTTACTACATGGGTGTAGTGAGTTTGATCCGGTTGTCCATCTCGGCACCAATGTCTCGGATTTAATCCGAGTTTCAAATGATTTAAGCCGACTATTATTTAGATTCAAATCTGAGGGTTCATTGCCGAGATGGACTCATTACATCCTTGCAGTGAGGTACCTCACTACAGGGCTTCTTGTTCCGAGTTTTCACTGTAGTCTAAATGGTATTTTCGGCATGTTGCCAATCGTCCACGGCGTGAAGCCGTGAACATGAAGATAAGTATGAATTATAAAAATATTATTTGACGAAAAATAAACAATTTTTTACTACAAGCGGTATTTTTAGTGGACAACTCAGCCTGAACCATCTCTCACCAAGAATTATTTGATGACTCGGCATTTGTCTGTATCTAGTGCTTTTTCTGGTGGAGAAATTGCTATTCTCCGGACTTTGATGTGCATTCCATTACAGGGAAAACGACTTGTTAACCTATTTAAAGAACTTTTCTTCCACAATACTGAAATATTTCCCTATTTAAAGACCTATTCTTCCACAATACAAAGCCCTGACAAATTTTTTCATCTAAAAACAACTACATAGGAATTTACTCAAAAACCCAAAAAAAAGTCACCCCAAAAAGCAAAAATGTTAGTAGGATAAAGAAAGAGTTCCCCCGGAGTCCAACAAAGAAAAAACTGAATTTGAACCATTAATTTCTCTTTCCAAAACTTTTTCGGAAATTTTTTTCCTGTATTTGTGACAAAATCCCTGCTCAATTTCCTTTTTTTTTTTTTTGGAAAATTAACCCCCCAGAGTCTTATTTTCAATGGAATAGTGGGAATTGGGAAACAAATAGTACTACTAATTTGGGGGAAATTTGGTGGATTACAGCTTTTTATTTATTTATTTCTTGTCCTCTTTCTTTTCTTCTTTCTTCTCTTCCTTCTTCTCCTCTTTCTTGGGTTCATCTTTTTTGGGTTCTTCTTTCTTTTCTTCCTTCTTCTCTTCTTTTGCAGGGCCAATTGAGATTATATCAACCTTTCCAACTTTCTTCAATTTCTTCACCACTGCCACTGGGTCCATCTCCCCAATCACTATTAGCTTCTGATCCTTCAGATCCGCTGCTATCGAATCAACTCCTGTGGATCCAACACCCACCCATACCCAATTCAAAAAACAGAAAAAGAGACAGATTTTATGGAATAAATAAAAAAAGATCCTCTCCGGTCCAATATTTGGACTGAACGGGACAGTCATTGTTTACACCGTACATTAGTTAAATCAATTGTTCGGATTTGCTAATCAACTTTTATGGGTCAGAGTCGATTAGCAAATCCGAACTATTGATTGATGAGGACCTTCATTCCAAAAATTAAACAGGAGAGGATCCCGAGGAAAAAGAAATTTTAAGGGGAATTTAACAGAAATAACATCTTGGGATGTATCAAAGTGGGTACCGAGGATATCGGCAGCGGCTTCGATGGCTTTCTGCTTCGTCTTCTCGTCAGCCATGGTCATGACCTTCAACACCACCTTCTTCTGCGAATAAATAAATAACCCAACAAATAAAGGAGAGAAAAAAAATTTAAAAATTTGAGATTGTATCTGATTTTAGTTCTGGAAAAAAAAGAAATAGATATCTGTGACTGTGAACTGAGAAAAGCTTGATTACCTGAGCCATTTGAGAGGTAGGAATTTTTGAACCTTTTGGAACAGAGAAGAAAAAATGAATGAAGGTGGGAGGGAGGAATTGTAGTTGGGGGGTATACGTGGGTTTTTATAAGGGTGGGGATGAGATGTGAGGCTCTTTGGGTTTTGAGAGGCTATTGGGTACCACATTACGCAAGCAAAATAGCTGGGTTTACAGATACAAAATCTGGTCAAGATTGCACATTTATGGTGGTATCACAAGCCAAGAAATAGATAATACCGGAAAAACAGAGTAAAGTTTTAGATTCGAAACCGGTATCAGTGCATTTGGACCAATTTTTTAGTCTTTTTTACTAGTAATTTGGAAAAGTTAATCTTCAAGTGAAAGATAAAGATGTTCAGGTTAAAGGGTATTTTGGACTCGAAAGAGTGTTTATTTTGGACTCCTCAAAATTGCCAAAAAGACTCATACTTTTTTACCCCGGGGATTTATAATGTGGGCTCCTAAAAAATACTATTAGGAGTAGTAAAAATACTACTCCCCCGTTCCTTAAAAAGAGTAAGGGCCCGATTGGCTGTGGGTTTAACAGGGGTATAAGTTATACCCCCTCCTCTTATCCCGGTCCCACAATTTTATGCATGGTTTGGGTAGTTTTTGGGGAGGGGTATATTATACCCCTCCCAGATTAATACCCCTCAATACCCCCGGAGGGGTACTAATTAGTAACAGGGGGGAGGTGTTATAATTTTATACCCCTCAATACCCCAGTAAAATTACCTCATTACCCTCCCTTATACCCCTTGACCTTACCCTCTCCCACGTTGACTGTTTAAAAAATAAAACCGAACCCCATTTTAAATATTTTACGAGCCCTTGCAATTTCCTTTGGATCAAA
>JAXBDA010005236.1:0-25281 GCA_036023075.1 Gaultheria prostrata
CATTTACAATCAGAATATCAAATACGGGCCAAAATACTATAAACCCACATCTACAATACAAATCGCGTGACAAGTTATATCATAAGCAAAAATAAATTCTATCCAAACCAATAAACAGACCTAGGTTTCAGAGGAGTTGGTGGTGGCAGCTCCGATGCCGGAGGATCAGATCGGTGGTTTGAGAGGGGGAGGGAAACTGCTGGTGGTGGTTGTACATCGTTGGTAGTGGTTGTCATATGGCGTTGATGGTAGCACTGGTGGTGCCGTGGTGGAATGTCGGTGGTTTGGGATGGGGAGGGAAACTGATACAAGCAGGGGTAAAGAAAAAAATTTTGAAATTGAATTTTTCCTTGACCCCGCTTTTTTTCCGAAATTTGGAATTGGGCGAAAAGTTGGTGGGTCCCATTGTTGCCAGGTCATTCGGTGTTGCCTTCGGTCCTTCCTTCGTGCCTAATAGCAAAATTCGAAAAAAGGTGACCGCAATTGCTCTTTTGAACAATGAAAAGCCCGACACTTGGAAACGTGATTTGTCGGAAACTGGGTTGGCGGGGCTAGTTATTGGGTACTCCCGAAATACCATCCCCACAAATAAAAGATCGTCACCACACGTGAACCATCCCTTATCTTCCAATCACCAAACAAAAATGAATGATAAATATTCCTACTGAAGGATTTGTCGCTACGTAAATGATTGGGAGTACTACGTAAGCAATGCCACGTGGTACTACCAGAGCGTTGACTGTACCCCTCTGGTGGCAATGTGAATTGCACCGTGTTGCACGGCAGGTTTGGCAACGGGGCAAGTTGAGAGAGAATACTACTGTCAGTATGTCCCTGTTCCCGATCCCAGAATCCCTATCCAATCCCTATTCATGTCCCGATCTTTCCTAGAAATTTTTTTTTAACCTCAATTCCCGTCCCAAATGGGAAACGGGGATCCCTGTCGGAATCCCGGGATCCAAACCTTAAAAATTACTACCCATTATCTTAAATGAAGGAATAAGTTCAAAACTGTATGAAATGTCTCCATAGCCAATGAAGCTGCCTGCACAAAGCAGAGCATAAGGAAACATTGCATACGTGATACGACCTCCAAAAGAGTCAAAGAAAGATATATCTTCAACAAAAAGATTAAAAAAAATATCTCCCCAAGTGATTCCACATGTGAATACCCTAGCTAACTTACCAACTATATAACGGTGATTCGGGGCCGGGGGAACAGAGCGGGGCAGGTTTGGGGTGGGGATAGACACATGGGGGCCTCCTACCCGTTTCTTGAACTTTTTTAAAAGTCATCTCCAAATCCAACCTGATCTTCGAATATCCTATTCGTTCGGGATGGGGAAAGGGGCAGTGCGGGTTGGGTTGAACGAAATGGTCATCCCTAATTGTACCAATGAGAATATTTTTGGCGTGTTTTAGCCTAAATAATTTATTTGGAAAACTTGTTTCTATTTATTCAATTTTTTGCACCTATGTTAATTTTGTAAAACTTATTTTGTGAATTGTTGGTTTGTCTCAAAAAGAAAAATCTAACAAGTAAAAATTATGATCAAAACTTTTTAAAAAGTCAAAATAATCGAGGAAGATAGATTGTTTGGATTATTTTTGACATTATTACAAATATTTAGTTTGGTTCATATTGGTTCCTCTTGTCGAGACGACTCAATAGTCCATAAAAATTGCCTCAAAACTATATAATGTTATGGAATTTATCTTGAATTTATTTTTGTGCAAGTGTTTTTTACACAAGAAAATGATTACATTTTTACATGAAAAAGGCCAAAGTTAGAGTGCAAGTGGATTGGAAAGCAAAAAAATCATTATTCTTAGTGATTTGGTCCGCACTTTTACGTAATACTATGGCTCATGTTATGCATGAGTGTAGTGCTCGTGGCTTTGAATATGAATTGAGTTTTTGCTGATAGTTGGGTGTAAGTCTTATAATATTTGCGATTCAAATCACGGGAATACTAAGTACACGGTCATTTTAACTTTTTTTTCAAAATTCATTTAATATTTAGAATCCTAAGTCTTATAAATGTTGATAGTTATTAATGAGATAAATGTGAGTAACAAAAGAAAAAAGAGAGGGAGAGAATTAATAGGAAATAGAATAAGAGATTGAGAGAGTGATGTCGGATGGGAGAGGGAGCGAATTGTGGGCAAGTGGTGGAGTGGTAGAGAGTATTAGGAGAGTGGAAGAAAAGTAGGGATTTCAAATTCTGAATTTTCCAATTGATTTTATGAGCTAAAATCTAGTTTTGTTTGGAGGTGGGATAAAATCAATTATTTTCATTTTCCCAAATGATAAAATCTAGGTTTGATAAAGGTGTTTTCCAAATGATTTTATTGGATAAAATCTAGTTTTGCTAAAATCAGTTGAGGATTCTAGATTTTATCAAAACTACATTTTATCTCATACAATCAATTGGAAAACTCAAACTAAAACAAATTTAAATACAATACAAGATAATCTCTATATCTATACTATATAGTTATCCACTAGCTAAGGGAAAATTCAAATTCAAATTCTATTTTGTAAAAGAAATTAACAAAACCAAGGGCTTGTAACCTAGCGGTTATCTCCTGGTTCTCCCACAAGTGAGACAAGGGTTCGAGCATCGGCAGAGGCGTTTGGGGTTTAGGGTTATGGATAACTTCGAGACCCCCTCTGGATTAACTTACTAACTCTCCCGCTAACCCCCCACTGATGTATATCGAATGGCAAAAAAAAAAAAAAAAAAATTAACAAAAATTTATTAATATAACTAATAAGTGAAAAACTGGGTCTTTACAATTGATTCCTTTTATTTTTTGACATTTTGAGAATTAACTTCTGTAGCAACTTTTATTTTCATAAACAACTCTTAGTTATTGCATCTCAAGTGATACTAAGGTTTAAATATTGGTACTAGTTTGCAACGTTGCAGTTGGATTTATTTTTGTTAATTTATACCTACAGTTTTTTTTTTTATTATTTATTATCAGGGAAACATTTTCCATTCGATAAAGTCATTTGGCACTTACACAAGAATTAGAACCAAGAAACATTGAGATAAATTTAAGAGCATCACTATGGATGGAATAAATTTAAATAGTAAGTTAGGAGCAAGTTAGTGAGAAATGTTAACTTTTTAGCTAGTATTTTACTATTTTCATGCTGTAGTGGATATGTTAGTGCATGTGCTAACTTTGACAAAAGTTAAGGTGATGGCTAGATTTGGCTCTCTTTCTAGCCATCTGAAGAATTGCCACCAACAAATTATATTTATTGTTTTAATTTTTTCATGTCAAAATTCATGTACAAGCACTATGATATAGTTTGAGTATTTATTAATTTTTGTCATTATCAACGTTTGAATATTTTCAACTTCGGGGTTTAAATTTTTTTTTCCTTTGCAAACAAAAAACCACTCAGTAAAAATAGAACCTTTATTTAAATTTTTAAACAAAAATTACAAACTAGTACTTTAAATTAAACTCCGCTCCCCCTTGAGCCATCTTCATTGCATCTTCTCATAACAAGCCCAAATTGTTTTTTGTTGTGCAATGACCTATGCTTTTCCTTCTTCAGTAATGACTGAATTTAGATGAAGCAATTAGAGCAGTTGGGTTAAAGAAAGGAAAATTAAATTTGGATTTAATGGGGAAAAAAAGCATTATTGGACATTTTAATAGGAGAGTGTTTTTTAACTAATTTACTATTTAACATGTCTATAATATTTCACATGAGTTCATTACTTAACATATACCTTAATTAAGTCAATTGATCTCTAAATTTAGCCATATAAACACTTTAACATGTAAAAAATTAACCCATCCATAGTGAATGCTCTAAACACCGCGAACACGAAAAGATTCAAGATATTAGCGATTGAAATAGGAGAGTGATTTTCACATACCCAAAATTGTTTATCCACACCCTTTTTTTTTTTATCTTCTAGTGAAATTTTCATGTATAATTTTTTTAATACAAGATAAAAAGAGAATATGAATAATAATTTGGGAGTATGAATATCAATTACCTTGAAATAAATGTTACGGAGTAGTATTTTATAGCGACGCAAATTCGGCCACGCTTGGAAGAGTTATGAGGCTGGGCCCCTATTTGGAAAGCTTATGTGGTTTGACAAAGCAAAATTTGGGAAGCTGGTAGGGCCCATGGGCCCGTGGAATAAATGCTGTGTGTTTCGAAAAGTAGTACCGTGGAATTTTATTATTGGTTGGTTGGAATATGAAAAAGCCTTCGGGCATTGGCTGCTCCCAGTCCAACTTTTAAATACTCTCTCCATCCCATTTTCATAGTCCAGTATTCCTTTTTTGGATGTTCCAAAATGAAAGTCCACTTTCTAAAATAAGCAATAGGAATTTGATAAAGTTACATTATTACCCTTTTTGTTTAAAGAAAAGTATTACTACTTACATCAATCAAATCACCTTTTGAGAGGGCAAAAATGGAAAATTGAACACTTTTTTGATGTAATCATTGTGTCCCCTTAAAAAGTTGGAATCCCCAAGTGGGACTATGAAAATGGGACAGAGGGAGTAGTAAAATTTGTTTCTTAAAACACCGGGAATATAGCTTTTTTGTAGGGTGTTTTCCATGTAGAAAAAACCAAAAAAATAGAGGGTGAGATGTCGATTAGTGATTCGCTCTACAACGGAGGATTGTATGCTGCTCGTGATACTGATGAATTGCTTGAAAAAAATGAAATCTATTTTTTTATTTATTAACAAAAGGGTGGGAGGGGGCGACCAGCGTTGCAGACTCTCTTGGGCGTGATCATACGGGCTCCCGACCCGCCTGTGAAATATCCGGTTCGAGCCATAGCTACTGTCCGAGAGAATAGGCCGTCACCACAGGCACTACCGTGTGAACCGGATGGCCCAGGGCCCTCCACGGCACAGGGAGAACTACGCCCAACACCAACTGTCCACCCAAAGGGTGTAGTTGGAGCGCGTAAGGCTCGAACTCCAGACGTGGAGGTAAGCAGCACACATGTGCCACACACCTGTGTCATCCAGGCAACCACTACGGTGGTAATGAAATCTATTATTGATTCTCTCGAAATTCGTTGGGAAGTGAGTGTACTCATTTGTGTCACCGTGAGATCTCTAGTCTTGTACGAAGTAGTCGTAATTTCAAAAGGCTTGATAAAATGAACTCCAAAACAATTATGTTTGAACGAAATTATGAAGAGTTGGGCAAGTTTTCCCTTGTGCTCCAAAGATTAGCGGCTTGAAGTAAAGGTTCGGATAAATTGCAGGGTGATGTTAGGGATGCTTTGACAAAAATAAACCAAATTTGTCTTTATTAAAAACAATTACAATATAGTATTTTTTAGTTTTGCTTCGATTTTTTTGTTGATTATTGGTTCGTCTCGACGATAGTAATCTAAAGAATAGAAAACATGGATTCGCGAAGAAAAATGTACTTCATCAATATCATTCGCCAATTTGTACCGGAGTAATATCATTATCAATTGATCTATTTATCACTCCATTGTTGAAGGGGAATAAAACTCATTTTCTATAATTTTAAAGCTATCAACGGATAAGTCAAGAATTGTGGTATAAATTCTGTTCGAAAACAAAATGTCCGACCAGCAAAATAAGAACTTAGGGTCACGTTATTAGATTTATTTAAGTTCCTTTAATTTCAACAAAAAAAATCTTAAATTTTGTGACAAAATATGTTCTTTTTCAGTTTTACTTTAATTTTCTTTGAAATGGAGGGAGTAATAATCATAAAAAAGTAGGAGCGATCACGAGTTGGGTTCGGATCGGGTTCGGGTCGCAAAAAAAACTAAAAACTAAGGTACTCGATCCATACATGTGTGTGAAAATCTAGGAGACAGATCTGTGAGAGGGAGCAAAACTTTGGAGAAGGTGTTCAACTTCTATGTGTTATATATATATATATATGTTATATATATATATATATATATATATATAATCGGGTTAAGACGGGTTGACCGGACCTCAAAAAAAAACCCGACCTGATACCCGAAAAGTAAACTGTTTTAAACCCGAACCCACCTCTATAATACTTCGAACACGCCTGAAACCATTCAGATCGGGTCGGGTTCTCGCTTTCCGGGTATTTTTGCTGAATTTCAAAAGAATCGACCAACGAAAGCAGAACCAGAATTTCTTTTCTCAACAGAGGAATCCACTGTCCATTTCAACTGTCAAAAATTCAAGACAGTTAAATACTAGAGAGAGAGAGAGACAGAGCCGGTCCTTAATTAAAACGAGCGTTGCGATCGATTTAGGCCCAAAAAAATTACGAATTTCAAGGGCCCCATATTTTTGTACCCCTAAGTATCTTTTGTAATAAAAAAATATGTACATCATTTTAGGGTTACTTATTATTGATGAATAATAATATTTGTTTTTGGAAATGTTATTTACCTACTTACATTTTACTCATTAAGATTTTGAAAAAACCTCATTTTAGTTTTCGCTTTAAGCCTCCAAAACGTCAAGGCCGGCTCTCGAGAGAGAGCAGTGAAGTGAAAAAAGAGCTCTCTCTCCTCTCTCAAATCCCAAAGCTGTCTTTTTCAACCGGCCCCTTTGGTCATCTTGTCTGTAAAGCGAGGCCACATGCTCGCTCTCTGTCTCTCTCTCCTCTTTATGCAGGCCTGCACATACCAGGTTTTAAGCACTATGCCCCCTCGATAACAGTGCAAAGACCCCATTAAATTACAGTCCCCCCCTCCTGTCTAACCTCCCATAACTGCCTTCCACGTTCTCTCTGCTCTCTGTAATTTCTCTCCACTTCTGATGTCACTGAAATTTCCCTCAGCTTAGAGAGAGAGAGAGAGAGAGAGAGAGAGAGAGATAATGGGGACTTCACCAATTGGTTCTCCGCCGCTAATGCAGATAGACGACCACTGGAGGCAGTTTGACAACTCAGTAAATGCGGTTTCATTTGGGTTTGTCGCCACTGCCGTTCTCATTTCCATGTTCCTTGTCATGGCCATTTTCGAGAGGTTTCTTAGACCCACTTCGGCGGAGTATTCGCCGGCCGGCCACCGTCGGTACATTGGAGACGTCGAATCCCAAATGGGTTTTAATGGGAAGCTTCGATTTCCTTCCCCCAAAGTGAGTAAATACTTACTTTATATACGCCTACGATGTGTTTGTGTTTTGTTCTGTGTGGCATCATAGTTCACATTACCAATTTAGTTGCTGTTTCTCTGAAATATTTTTCAGAAACAGCTCTTCCCGATTAAAACACATTATTATTTTCGAATTTTATGCCCCCTTTAGGAAAAATGAATTTGGTACAAAAGTGACCTTGGAAATTAGTTCACCAAACAAGTTAAAGCAAAACTTGTTACCCAGCAGAAAAATGGGGACAATGAAAAGTTCGGAATAAGAAGTAGTATGAAGAAAAATAAAATAGGTTAGTCAAGTGTCATCATATTGAGGCTTCTTAAAAGGAGCAAATTGGGTATTAAATCATTGCACAAACCATCCGAAGCTTGAACTAGTGAAGATATATTAATGTTCATAATTTTTTTTGAACAGCATTAATGTTCATAATTTAGGTGTCAGAGAGATTAGCTGGTGAACGAGACTATGGTAAAACATATTCTTCTTTGAGGAGTTTAATGGAAAAGTGATTTTGAAAACAGGGGCCTATTGTCTGTCTTGTTTGGGGAGGTTATTTAACTGAAATGGTTGTTTTCTTAAATTTCTTTTGTTCCGTTCCTTGTGCTGATGAGATTTGGTTGTTTGGATGATTGTTCTGATTTCTCCAGAAAAGAGGGAGGAAAAAAAGCAAATTTTAGGTCTTTGCCCCTAGTGATGATTTGTTGGTCTGACAAATGATTTTTTTTTTCCTCTATATATTTTTTTAGAGCATCCAGTGTTTGCCATTTTACCCTTGCCATTTTTATTTTGGAGAAATGAATAGTGTCATATTGACAAAAATGGCAACATTGACTTAAATTTGGCCATTGTTGACAAAAGAATTGGCATTTGCCAAATTTGTGAAAAAAATTTGGTCGTGGGTGTGGTACCCAATTTGCGATTCTTTTTCTATTTTTGAGAAATGGCAACAAATTCTCTCAATTGTAGCAGTTGCAGCCTTGTTGTTGCTCTTATGCTTGTTCAGTTTTATTTGTTTATTTTATTTTTTAACGTTGTGGCTAAGAAAATAGAAAATTATCCCGTTTTGAAATGGTGAGACTCTGAGGTTGCTCATCCTCTGGTTGCCCTTTGTCCTAGGAGTCAAGAGAGGACAAACCTTGACATTTCTGGAGTATTTCTGCCATGTTGTGGCTATGCTTTCTCCATGCACGTTTGTCATTTTTTTATACAGGCTTAATTCTAGTTCAACAAATTTAATTACAATTACAATTCTTGATAAGTTTATTTTTAGAAGTTCCATTCTAATGTTAATTAAGTTATGGAGTATTTGTGTAGGAAAGTTAATAATAAATACAGCATTTCATAGGCTACTCTTGAGCTTTCTTTAATATATAACTATATAAACATGTGATGTTCCCTCAAATGCTGAGACATTGAGAAACTGCTGTGTCTCTTAGTTTAAGATTTCTAATGAATGGCCCATTCAAGAGGTCACTTGGTGGTTGATTGGTCCCCATTATAGTCTTTGTACTTTATTCTTATATGCAACCTTTTCTTTTCTGGAGTTTAGCCCCACCACTGTCCAAGGCAGCCTTAGGCCCATCGCCACCAATATTTATGACGCCAAGCATTGCCAATACAGGGGACACTCCAATGTGGCTAAGTCTAAGTTTATTGCCAACTTTATTCAGGATTTTAATGTAATGGCCCATCTTTCGTCAAAGAGAGTACATAATAAACTATTTCTATTTACATTTGGTAGCTGGATATGAGTTATTTATACCTGGGTTGCACTGCTTCATTTTATAGCATTCCAAATAGTCTAACAAGGGGTTCTTTTAATGGTCATAGTATATTTGTATTTAATAGTAAACCTAGAACAGTTTTCCGTCTACCTTGGTAAAATACCAAATACCTTCCTCCCTTCATATGTCATCGCAGTCTTGTATTGAGTCTTAGTGGTATGGCTGGAGCAGCCGGACAAGGAATGGTGACGAATGGAGATGGCCGGAGGTATTGGAGTAAGTAGGAAGGAGGATTGTTTTTACTTTTCTAAACGAGGGAAAATGCTTTGTTTTTCCCTCTTAGAAGTTAGTAAATTCTAAGAACCGTTTCCATTTCATCTGAGTTATTCTTTACTATTTACCTAATTTCAAAAACATTAAATGTTTAGTGTTAATGTGTTATCCAATGGCTTAACCTTGGTGAATGTGGATACGAGCACTCAAAATGGATTTGGGATTTTAAATACAAAGCCTTGTACTTAATGTTGATTGCCCGAGGCTGGACATGTTTTCAATAAGACTTGCTTGTTTTCTTTGCCCGATAAGAAATAGGCACAAGTGGCAGCTTCACCAAAGGTTCGAATTAGGTTCTAATTGTTGTTCAGTTGAGGTGGACTCTTTAAGGAGGTATTGCCAAATATGGAATCAATGTTAACATAATGAAGTCGACCATGGCTTATTTGTAGGATATTAGACCATGGATGGTGGCACATGATGAATCATCTTACTCCTCTTCAACCCTGACTGTTTAACAGAAATACTCGTTGGTCAAATGGTTCATGATCATATTATTTTCTCTGATTGCTAACCTCAGATAACATTATTATGAGGCCTTGCAGTTTTGCAAATTGTTAGTCTAGATCACCTCACGTAATTGCACCTTTTATTGTGCCTATGGATCACCTTTTATCAGGTAAAAGGATAGCCAAACGAAAGAAAAAGTTGTGTTTTGCTTTGTGTGAATGTAAACCATCCTGTTTTTTTCCAGAGGACTGATGCTTTTATTTGACTGAATAAACAATACAATTTCGATTGTATTTCAATAGCTTCTCATAAATAAAAAAAATTGCCTTTTATAGATGATAGATGGGAAATATTAGTTTATGCTTATAGCTGAAATGGGTGGAAGAATTTAGGAGATGTATCATTAAAAAAGACGAAGGTTGATTGCCTGTTTGTTGCAACTGAAAAAACAAGTATTCTTTGATTTTCTTGTGGAAGTTGTTCTGCCAATATGAGATTTTGAAATACTTGCGGTTCCAAATTAGAGAGACTGGTTCAGTTTTGGATTTATTTTAATTTAATTTATAATGCAATTAAATATGACTATAATCCGCAAAAATCCGCTTCCTGAACATTTTAAGACATTGAAATTCAAAGTGCCAGCATGGTAGAAACCTATGACTTTTTTGGTAAATCGTTTAGGTGAATGCAAAGATTTGGACAAAACACACAATGCCGTACAACTATTCTCAGCAAAACTACCATGTGTATGGGTGTTGTTCAATTAAGAAAAAAAAAAAGTTGCTTTACGAAACAGGCATAGTACTTGCACCATTAGCACTATTAATATTTTGTATTATGTCCTCGTTAAATCTATGGTCTTTCTCAGCATCCAATTTGCATTCTAACCACTAGCTATAAAAGACAACTCAACGTTGTTAGTTGTTGAGATAATGTTATTATTTGCATGACTAACCTAAAGTTTCAAAAGAGACAGGAGATCATCCAACATTTCCAGGTACCATGTAACCAAACCAAACCAAGCCTTATGTCCCAAATCAATTGGGGTCGGCTACATGAATCTTTTTCCTCCACTGAGCTCTGTCAAGTGCTGTTTGCTCACTTAGCCCTAATAGACTCGAAACCTTGCGCACTACCGCATCTAATGTCAATTTGGGTCTTCCCCTCCCCGGAGCGTTGCTACTCAAAGCTATCCTATCCGCTCTCTTAACTACTGCATCTGCTAGTATCCGATAGACATGCCCAAACCACCTAAGCCTATTTTCCCTCACCTTCTCCTCTATAGGTACTACACCTACCATGTTAAATTAATTTTTTTGTCGTTGGCTGCTTGTTGCTTGACTTCACATTGATATAATTCAAGGGTTAGAAAGGCCAAACTTCAATGCTTCAACCTCTGAAGTAAAGGTGCTTATGTATTAATCATATGTGCAAATCACTATTATTTCTTGTAATCAAATAGAGAAATTATTGACAATGTTCTAAAACTAGCTAGGCGCTAGTCGGGCGGAGAAGGGGCGCCTAGGGCCTAGGCGCCGACTATTCGGCTTCTAATCTAGGCGTTGGACCACCGCCTAGGGCCTAGGCGGCCGACTTTTAGAACACTGACTATTGATTGTGGAATTCCAAACTCCTTCATACATTGTCTTTATTTTGGTTTTAACCCAATAGATAAGGGATCCTGTTTTCTGCCTGTTAAAAGTTACGATCGTATAAGAGGAAACAATGATTGTGAGCAGACAATCATCTAGTAGGTTAGGAGCTGCTTTAAGAGGCATAATATAAAGAGCACTAGTTACTCACCTTGTGATTGGACTGGCATGTCCTTTATTCAGACTTCAGTTAGCCCACTTCGCTAGGATGCTGCACCTTGGGCCATGTAGTCTGCATTTGTTGTCTTAATTGTGCTTAGATAATCAGGTTATCCTTAGGATGGGTGGGATAACTGTGCGTTTCTTGGCGGACTATTCTCTGAGCTCCGATATGTTGCATTCTTTTAGTTTTTCGGAGCATGGTCCTGAGGAAAACGTTGTTCTCAATATGCTTTACCTATTGTGGATGACACAAGCACTGGATGGCTGATCCACATATGACATTATCTTGGCCGCACCATGCCTTTTGAAACTTAGGATTATTACTCCTAGGTTTACTTGTGTAATGTCCATGTTTTTCGTTCATTGTTGTCGGTTAGCGTGGGTGATAGAGAGACAAAGATTAGAAGATAGTAGACACCTAGGATCTATGAGAGAGAGAGAGGATGAAAGCTAGACCAACCTCTGATTCTTCGGCTGGGGGTGCAGCCTCATTCACATAGGATGAGGTGACCACTCACTTGAGGACAACTAGTGTCTCTTTGTTGTTGGTTTTCGCATTGTATGAGCTTTGGAGATTGTCCATGGCCAAATCACTTTGAAATCACTGGAGATCATGATTCATGGCTGATGTAAGTGATATACCTTCGTACATCCACTATTTGACCATTTCAGGTGGCGTTGCACAGGTGTCGGCTCCTGTCATCCATCTTGTGCTGTGGTCTCCCTTTGAGATAGGTCCAGGTGAGGAAACCTTCCTCAGGTCGCCTCAGCCAAACCGTACATATCGTCTTGGTCATCTCAAGTTTGTCAAGGGCTGTCTTTTCTCATGTTAGATTAGGCGACCTGTGCCCGAGGACTCTGGTGGCCAAGAGACCTAGGAGAGGATTGCACTCTTGGTCTTGTATACGTCATTCCCAGTTGGGTTAGGTTTACTGTTCATGATTTAACAGTTCATTGGCATTGCATGCTTTGTATACGTAAACATCGCTCTTTCACAATGCAAAACTTCGCGGATGGAATAGAATCTTTTTTTTGGTGTAAATCTGGAATAGAATCTTGCTAAGTGGCAGTGTTTATTTGGTAAAAGTAAATAGGTGGTGCTAAAAGGTTCTTTCATTTTTGAATCCATCAAAAAAACTGAGATCCTGCTTTCAGTGTCTAAATTTACCTTCTTATCTATTATTTCCTCAGTCATCTGCTAAAGAAGTTTCAGTGTTGATGCCTGGAGAAGACATTCCAACCTTCATTGCAAATCCAGCACCTGTCCCTTGTCCTCTAGAGCGCATCTCATGGCCTACCCATCAACCGAAACCAAACACAAGCTCAAGTTCAACCTGAAGGTACTTAATAAGAATGGAAATGCCTACCGTGTACATCAACCGCCGTTAGCGATGGACACAACTGAACCAAAAGTCATGCATTATGTATTAGAGGAATGAAAGGTGGCCATTTCTACGCCTGTGAATCTTGAAGCAATGAAGTTGAGAATTTTTATTTGCCTAAGCTCTTGAATCTGTGAATATAGCTCTCGGTCATGACAGGCACTACTAACTTCAGTGTTTTCCCGGGGAGGCGAATGGGTAAATAAGGCAATGCTTTCAACCTCTTGTGCTTATATTTTCCGTATGTAGCAGAGTTTTCAGAACTCTTAAAGTGCCGACTTTGATGTTTGCCGGGCGGGTTTGATTGTCTATTGAATCACTCCTTATAAAGTTGAGGACTATTACGTATTTTAATATGTGCAGATGAGTAAAAATTGTTTGGCTTTGGTTTCAAATTGGCCAATGGTACGAAAATTGGAGCCTTTTTAATTTACCGCTGTACTTTGATCGAATTTCAAAGATACCCCCTCAACTATACTTTTAAACACTTACACCCCTTGTTCTATGGACCAAAGTGAGACTGTTAGTAATTCTGTTAGGATCAACGGAAAAGTTGGTTTCTGTGCAACTGGCAGCATTTTGCCCTTCAAATGCACTTATCAAATTCACATATTGACCTTATAAGCCGTTTACATGTTATACAAAGCTTCGTTGGCAAAAAAAAATAAAGGTTTTAGCTTTTCTCTCTTCCTTACTCTCTTTCTCCCCCATTTTAGTTGTTACGTCCAACCCAATATAAATGCATTTGGATTTATAAAATTAGAATTTAACTGATTCAATATTTACCCCATATAACTTGAGTCCCGACAGATTAGTCAAAACTCCAACGAAATGGTAGAACTAACCATTTAATTTTGTAAGTAGAAAAGAGACGATAACGAATTATCCTAGTACCATTATACACAGACTAAAATTCAAAATTACTAATTGTAAAGTTTATTAGTCAACTCCCATCCGACATAAGGCCAACAACAAATTTTAAATAAATGAGGCCTTTTTTGGTATATTTTTCTATCATTCCTACGACACACATAAAATCACATCTCATTAAAACTTTTACTAGTACTTGATTGCAAATAATATCAAGCCCAATTTAATGAAATTATACGTTCAATTAAATAACCAAAAAACTCTCAAAACTATCACAACCATTCGAAAATATAACCACGATTTTCAAATCTCATGAAAATACTCTCAAAAAGTTTTAAAATTACGCCTCGTCGTACGGGCTATGAGTCAAAATGTTTAGAGTTGACGCCATTAAATCTCCAATTCTATGTATCTTTTAGGACAATTATTTGGGGCAACCTTTAAATTGGTTAACTTTTAAGTATACAAAATAAAATGCATTTATATAGGGCCGAAAGTTGCAGCAATAATGGGAGCAATAATGGGAGAAAGAGAGTTAAAAAGAGAAGAGTGAGAGAAAGAGAATACTTTGTTTTTTGCCAAGGAAACTTTATCTTATTTCTAAATGGTTTCTAAGATCTATATAGGAATTTTCGAAGTGTATTTGGAAGCAAAAATGACGCAAACTGTTAAAAAATCAACTTTTCCATCAATTGTAACGGAATTACTAACAGTCTCACTTTGGTCCATAGTACAAGGGGTGTAAGTATTTAAAAATATAGTTAAGGGGGTGTTTTTGAAATTTTCTCAAAATACAGGGAGTGTAAGTGAAAATTACCCCCCTTTTTTTGTTCCTAGGTTCGGTATATGCAGCCTTTTGTCCGACAGAAGCTTCCATTGTTAAGGAGTTCATGACACGAGCATTACCAGGTTAATTATAGAGATTAATAACATTTTCGGTCAGATTAACAACTTCATGTTAATTTCAGCGCATGGACCCATTTGTACCTAATTTAATTATTAGTATTATTTTGGTAAAAGTAACCTAATTCGATCATTTTCATTTCAAGTTACCATAAGCTCAATCATATGAGTGTCGGTACACAAAGCTTCTCGTATTTGATGGAAAACATAAAACAACTAGTATAAAACAAGGAAAAGAAAAAAACGCACACCAAAAATAGGACGTGATTCACAGTTTAGTACTTTAGTCGTTAGTGGTAAGTACATTAGTTTTGTTGAAGTAATTCATTGCAGTCCAGGCCATTGAATTCAGTCACACATCTCCAAGGGATGTTTGGGATATTCAGATACCCAACAGATTTTGAATCTGGGACTCTAGACAGAGTGCAAACGACATCGTTTTGAAATTTTTGGAAAGAATAATCTTTATTGATTCAATAAAAAAGCTAGATGTCAAGCTCAGGACATCACATGAGAGAATCAAATTAGATGATGTCTTGTGGAACACATAACATTAAACAATAGTATGATTAAAAGAACTCAAAGGATTTAATTTTTCGGTAAATTACCTAACCACCCTTGAGATTTCTAGAAATTATAGATTGCCCCCTCAAACAAATTCTGTCAAATTTCTTAACGGCTACATAATGGTAGGGGTAATTTGTTATACGACAACAGATAACTTGTAATTTTTCAAATGTGAGGGAGCAATTTGTAATTTCTAGAAACCTTGGGGGTGGTTTGATAATTTAGCCTAAATCATACGGCATACTGTTCTTTTATTGTTAACGTGACTGGATGAACCTAGCCAATTCTTGTCCACTTGTTTTGCACAGTTTCCTTTTTGTTTTAAAAAGACTGTTGCTACTTGCTAGATCTGTCATTCGACTCATTCCTATATTGATTTATTTTGTTTTACGTGGGTTAGGACACCTGGCGGGCGGACGCCCACAATGCGATGGCTCACCAATTCGATTGAATTAGATTTTGAAAATAATTTTGGAGTCGCCACCCAGGTTTAAGGTTTGAACCCGAGAAACCAAAAAGAGTGACTCATTATACCCAATGGTTTTGAAAATGGTTTTACCGGTCGTGCGAAAACCTTTATTTTTACGGGCTTGGGGGCTTGGTTACGAGAGGGAAGGGTTTTAATGCACCCCCCTCGCCCGGTCCGTGAACCGGTCTCTACTAAATAACTTGTGGGGTGTTTAAAATGCTTAGAATTTGATTTTGAGCATGTAAACAAAATACAGAAGCACGTACGCCAGACAAAACTCAATATAAGAAATTACGGTGTTCGTGTGCTCGTGTACTCATAATGAAGATGATGATGAATGATATGAATATGAATGAAAGAAGGTTAAACAGTAGATAATTAACATGAAATTATGAAAAGAAAGCAACATAAACCAACTGCTTGTTGAACCAAAGGCTAATCTGGCATACTGGACACAACTTGAGCACTCAAGTCACCCCTCTCTCAGAATCTGCTTTGAATCCAGCAGTATGTAAACACAATCAATGCTCACACCCTCAACCACAATGCACTGTGAACATTTGATTTTCAATGAAAAATGATATTTAGGTTTGATTTGCTTTTGTGGCCAAAGATGTGTACACAATTTCTTTTAAGAGAAAGGAAACATCATGAAACATGGAGTAGAAATAAGAGAGAGAGATCACAGACTGATATTGATCCAACCAAAAACTCACACACACATCTAAATGACTTGAAAGGTATGAGTTAGTACTTAGAATCAGCAAAAGAACCAAACTGGAACTTGACTTGAGCACTTAAATGAGAATGACTTGAACGCTTAATTCATTCCACCATTCATGAATTTTGGTCAGTCTGTTTGACCTTTCTGATCTCTTTGAAAACTTGATGAACTTTGATCACCTCCTATTTTAGAAAAGACGTTTGTTTTGAACCATTTAGTACTTTTGAGATGATCGAACCCCATATGCATGACCTTTTATGATGATCAAAGAGAGAATAGAATAATTTTGGGTATGAATATTCATCATCAAAGGCCATGTACTTAGATTTATTAAGAAATCAGAGTGATTTAACAGACTCACACACACATATAGCTTAGAGATATGATCAGAACCCAGAAGTATCAACAGGAGAAACATGTTTGCATTCTGACTTGAGTGCTCAGGAGAGGGAGGCTTGAGCGCTCTAGTCCCTGTTCAAACTTAAAGTTTTGACAGTTTATTTCACTTTCTAACTTCCTTTACAAACTCAATGAGTTTTGATCACTTTAAAAACTTGATGAAAAGCATGTTCTTCCATTCTCTTTTCCTTTCAAAACAAGTTCATCATGTGTTTCTTAAGTAACTCAACACATGCATGTCTTTTAAAGACCTTTCAAGGATGATTTAAAGTAGATATGGTAATATTACTAATGAAAGGTAAGAGACATGTAGGAAGACTAAACAGTACTCAAAATGATCAAAACACATAATAAAGGGGCTGTCAGCAAAAGGACTTAAGCGCTCAGGTCTACTTGAGTTGAGCGCTCAAGTCAGAAGCAAAACAGAAGCATTTTCAAGTTATTTCTGATTTTTGTGATCTTTTAGTCTCCACACAAGTATAAGGAAATTGTGGGATTCCACTGATCTCTCTCAGAGGACCAAAATGATGTCTTTGATCATGTTTTCTACATTTTTAGACTTGAACTTGGCTTGGACTTAGAGTTGATGGAATGTGGCTGGATTTGTGGTCAGTTTTCAAGGTTTTGAGTGAGCTTAGAGCAGTAAATGGTTTACTAGATGAAGTTAACTGGTTGTGGTAGGTAATAAGGGTAGTTTTAGGCTTAAGGGAGTGAATTTTGGCTTGATTTTAGTGGGTTTGCTTGAGGGAGTATATTAGGGACGAATTTGAAGAGTGAATTGACCTAGAGAGAGGTAGGAGAGTAGGTATATGCTGGTTAGAGAGAGAGAAGGGGTTGTAGTAGCAGCTAGAAGAGGGTGTAGAGAGTGAGAGAGATGTGGTATTTATAGAGGGAGAAAGGGAGGGAGAGTGTAATTTGAATTGAGATTAGTGGAGGGGGGTATGAAGTGATTAAGGGGGTTGTTTGTGCTTGTGGGGAAGCTTAGTGCCGGATTATGGGGAAGCCTAAGCTCCCATGCATGTGCAAGTCATCATTAACTCCACTTGCTGCAACTGTCTGAAAGGGACTTAAACGCTCAAGTGACAACTTGGTTCAAGCGCTTAGGTCAGGCCCATTCAAGTGCTCAAGTGGGGTTTCGGGCAGCTTGTTGGGCTTATTTGGGCCTTGATGGTTGGGATAGTTTGGGCTTCTTTGAAGGACTTTGGGTGGTTTGAGGTTATTTGGGTTATTTTGGTAAATCCAAGCCTCGTTCCGGTCCTTAAGGTGAACAATCTTTGTCCGGTTCATCATCGGGAATGCTTGCGCGTATCCCGGGTTTAAAATCAGGGTGTCTACAACAACAAAAGCTCTAAGTTGGATCACAATACACTTGCTCTCACATCAAACAATCGTTTCATACGATAGAAGGAAAAAACTCTAAAGTATCCAAAAAAAAACCCAAACAAACCCTATTGAAACAATTTTCTGGACGGAGAGGAAAGCCAAACTGGAACATGTAATCATCTTACATAAAAAGAGAAGAGGCACAGAACATAGAATTGGAAATCTAAAAACGGACACAAAGCAAACACCATTCCATCCACATATAGTGAATTGAGAAAAATGTAGCAAAACATAAGATTGGAAATCCAAAAATGACACAAATCTCTTCAAATATCATGTGCTCATCCCTGCTTAACAAGGGATAAAATGTTGCAAAAATTATCGACAGTTTCAGAAAACATCTAAACTTATGTTTGCAATCCAAAACCTGCAAACAGATGAGAAAAGCTCTACAACAACAAAAGAAAGTCTAAACAGGCGTCTTTGGATTTGTGTCATTTTTGAAATTTGAAATCTTTGTGTCTTTTGGAATGTCTAAACAGGCATCTTTGAAATCCAAAAACCAACACAGCTGCTTAAGCCTTGAAGGTCGGCTCCTGGGTAGATCGGTCAACTACACCCTCCAGGTTATTCTTCATTGTGGGAAGAAGGTCGGCTCAATGGTTATGACCATGCGAACTGATGGAACTTAAGCCTTGAATTGGACTGACTACCTCAGTGGGTTTATGTAGATTGTGGCAAAACAAAAGATCAGAATAAGGTACTTAATGGCGGACAAAGTTTTGCATTTCTACTTGGAAGTTGGGGCATTACCCTCAGAAGAAGAAGCAGCTGTGTTGGTGGTGTGCCAAAACGGGCATCTTTGTGTCTTTTGAAATGTCTAAACAGGCATCTTTGAAATCCAAAAACCAACACAGCTGCTTCTTCTTCTGAGGGTAATACCCCAACTTCCAATTAGAAATGCAAAACTTTGTCCGCCATTAAGTACCTTATTCTGATCTTTTGCTTTGCCACAATCTACATAAACCCACTGAGGTAGTCAGTCCAATTCAAGGCTTAAGTTCCATCAGTTCGCATGGTCATAACCACTGAGCCGACCTTTTTCCCACAATGAAGAATAACCTGGAGGGTGTAGTTGACCGATCCACCCAGGTGAGGTTTCATTAGCTGATAAATTTTCCCCAAGTCAGCCTTTTCGATTGGCAGCTCCTTAGAAGACATTCCAACCTTCATTGCAAATCCAGCACCTGTCCCTTGTCCCCCAGAGTGCATCTCATGGCCTACCCATCAACCGAAACCAAACACAAGCTCAAGTTCAACCTGAAAGTACTTAATAAGAATGGAAATGCCTGCCGTGTACATCAACCGCCGTTAGTGATGGACACAACTCAACCAAAAGTCATGCATTATGTATTAAAGGAATGAAATGTGGCCCTTCCTACGCCTGTGAATCTTGAAGCAATGAAGTTGAGAATTTTTATATGCCTAAGCTCTTGAATCTGTGAATATAGCTCTCGGTCATGACAGGCACTACTAACTTCAGTGTTTTCCCGAGGAGGCGAATGGGTAAATCAGGCAATGCTTTCAACCTCTTGTGCTTATATTTTCCGTATGTAGCAGAGTTTTCAGAACTCTTAAAGTGCAGACTTTGATGTTTGTCGGGCGGGTTTGATTGTCTGTTGAATCGCTTCTTATCAGTGTTTTCAAATCGGGATACGTATCGTGTATCATTTTTTTCATTGTATAAATCGTACCGGGATACGTATCGCATATCTTAAGATACGTGTGATGGAAGAGTAGGTGTTTCTAATGTTTAGTTAGACAAGATTTTGGGGGAGGGAGAAATAATTAAGGCCAGAGTGGGAAAGGAGGGTATTTATATTACACTTAAACTCAACACTCTTTTTTTGGCTTGGTAAAAAATGGCTAGAACCCCTCTCTTTTTATACTACTCCATGGAAGGGTCTAGTCCAAAGATATTTTCATATAAGACAAACTTTGAGGTAGATTCTAGAATTACAGATGTGACTAATTCTCACAAAAAAAATCTAGATATTTCACAAGAATATTGTAGAATTTCTTGAAGATAGATACTACAGAGCTTTTAGAAACTAGATATTTATATCGTATTCAATAATATCTTTCATTTTTGAACTTTGTCAATTGGGCTTATTTGGATTTTATTTTCTTGTGCCAAAATACTAAATCTAGTTCATGCTTCGACAAAAATAATCATAATTAATCTAAAATTAAAAAGAAATTATACCTAAGGACATCACAAACTATACTTTCATTTACAAAAAAGAGTTTTTAAGATGCAAAATTTCAAGTTTTTCAATTGGGATCTATCACATTCAGGCTTTCTGCTGCCTTAATTATGGAAAGAAAAGACGAGTCCTTATATGATTCAGGCAAAACACAATTGAATTATGGTTCTTTCTTCTAATCAAGCCCTACGATGAGGTTGAATTTCTATCAAGTGTTTGAATATCGCCATAATTAGATCAAATGACTTAGATTAATACATTTGGAGTTTCGCTTCTTAAAATAAGGTCCGACTTTTTTCCAGTAAGTAATCGTAGAATACGTACCAAATCAGGATACGCATATAAACCGTAGGATACGCAATCTTATCGTAGGATTTCTATACAAAAAGGATACAAGGTGAGATACCTATCGTTTTCTGAAGGAGATGATACAAATCATAGGATACGTATCGTGTATCGTAGGTTTTTAACAACTATGCTCCTTATAAAGTTGAGGACTATTACGTAATTTATTATGTGCAGATGAGTAAAAATTGTTTAGCTTTGGTTTCCCAATTGGCCAATGGTACGAAAATTGGAGCCTTTTTAATTTACCCCTGTACTTGATCGAATTTCAAAGACACCCCTTCAACTATACTTTTAAACACTTACACCCCTGGTTTTATGGACCAAAGTGAGACTGTTAGTAATTCTGTTAGGATCAACGAAAAAGTTGGTTTCTGTGCAATTGGCAGCATTTTCCCCTTCAAATTCACTTATCAAATTCACATATTGACCTTATAAGCCGTTTACATGTTATAAAAAGCTTTGTTGGCAAACAAAATAAAGGTTTTTAGCTTTTTTCTCTCATTTCTCACTTCCTTACTCTCTTTCTCTCCCATTTTAGTTGTTACGTCCAACCCAATATAAATGCATTTTGATTTACAAAATTAGAATTTAACTGATTCAATATTTACCCCATATTACTTTAGTCCCGATAGATTAGTCAAAACTCCAACGAAATGGTAGAACTAGCCATTTAATTTTGTAAGTAGAAAAGAGACGATAACGAATTATACTGGTACCATTATACACAGACTAAAATTCAAAATTACTAATTGTAAAGTTTATTAGTCAACTCCCATCCGACATAAGGCCAACAACAAATTTTAAATTAATAAGGCCTTTTTTGGTGTATTTTTCTATCATTCCTCCGTCACATAAAATCACATCTCATTAAATTTTTTACTAGTACTTGGTTGCAAATAACAACAAGACCAATTTAATGAAATTATACGTTCAATTAAATTAAACCAAAAAACTCTCAAAACTATCACAACCATTCGAAAATATAACCACGATTTTCAAATCTCAGGAAAAAAACTCTCAAAAAGTTTAAAAATTATGCCTCTTCGTACGGGCTATGAGTCAAAGTGTTTAGAGTTGACGCCATTAAATCTCCAATTCTATGTATCTTTTAGGACAAAATTATTTGGGGCGACCTTTAATTTGGTTAACTTTTGAGTATACAAAATAAAAGGCATTTATATAGGGCCGAAAGTTGCAGCAATAATGGGAGAAAGAGAGTTAAAAAGAGAAGATCGAGGGAGAGAAAGAGAATACTTTGTGTTTTGCCAAGGAAACTTTATCTCATTTCTAAATGGTTTCTAAGATCTATATAGGAATTTCCAATTCGTATTTGGAAGCAAAAATGACGCAAACTGTTAAAAATCAACTTTTCCATCAATTCTAACGGAATTACTAACAGAAGTGTTTAAAAATATAGTTAAGGGGATGTTTTTGAAATTCGTTCAGAATACAGGGAGTGTGAAAATTTCCCCCTTTTTTGTCCCTAGCTAGTTTCGGTATATGCAGCCTTTTGTCCAACAGAAGCTTCCATTGTTAGGAGTTCATGACAAAGCATTACCAGGTTAATAGGCTAATAACATTTTCGGTCAGATTAACAACTTCATGTGTTAATTTCAGTGCATGGACATTGTACCTAACAATTATTAGTATTATTTTGGTAAAAGTAACCTAATTCGATTATTTTCATTACAAGTTACCATAATCTCAATCATAAGAGTGTCAGTACACAAGGCTTCTCGTATTTGATGGACAACATAAAACAAGGAAAAGAAAAAACGCACACCAAAAGTAGGACGTGGTTCACAGCTTAGTACGTTACTCGTTAGTGGTAAGTACATCATTTTTGTTGAAGTAATTCATTGTAGTCCATGCCATTGAATTGAGTCACAGATCTCCAAGGGATGTTTGGGATTTTTAGATACCCAACAAATTTTAAATCTTGGACTCTAGACGAAGTGAAAAATGACATTCTTTTGAAATTTTTAGAAAGAACAATCTTTATCGATTCGATAAAAAGGCTAGATGTCAAGCTTAGGGCATCACATGAGATAATCAAATTAGGATGATGTCTTGTGGAACACATAACATTAAACAATAGTATGATTAAAAGAACTCACAGGATTTAATTTTTGGGTAAATTACCAAAACCACCCTTGAGATTTCCAGAAATTATAGATTCCCCCTCACTTTTGGGAAATTATAGATTACCCCCTACTGGATAACAAATAATCCCTGATTGTGAAGTAGCTATTAGTTAACTCGGAATATGTTTGACATCAACAAAACCAAACTGTCATTTTGTTGCCAGTGAAAAGCTATTTTCATACCTTTACGACCATTCACAAGTTATAAAAGAACAGTTTGGTCCAATGTAATTGGGATTTGATGATGTCAAACAATTTCTGTCAAATTTCTTAACGGCTACATCATGGTAGGGGGTAATTTATTATACGACAATGGACAGCTTGTAGTTTTTCAAATGTGAGGGGGCAATTTGTAATTTCTAGAAACCTTTGGGGTGGCTTTGATAAGTTATCCTAAATTTTATGATCATCACATGTTAGGGAATGAACTTGAAAATATAGTGGCAAAACTCAAACGTTATTGACAGGTTAAAATACTTGACTGATTTTTTATTATTTAAAGGAGTCAATTCCATTCACATAAAATATGATAAATATAATAGAACTTATCAAGAAATTGAAAATTCCTACCAATCAAAAATCCCGCAATGAGACTATGTGAGGTAATTTGTTTAAAACAATTCAAATTATAATCATGGGTGCGACCGATGATGATAAGTGAGAAGATTAACAATTCAAAAAACTCGACAGTGCTCATCAACCGAAATCAATTACGTGAGGTATGGATAAAAAAACTTAAAAATTGGATCATGGAAATGACCAACAATGATTTTCATATGTGAGGTGATTCATATAGACGATGGATGGCATAACGATTTTTATTGGCAAGGTGATTCATATCTACGATAGCATACATTTCATAATATAACATACTGGCAGAAAATATATGACTACCACATTTTTTTTTTATCAGTATTAGAGACTCTCAAATGTGATGTCAGATGTGGTCTGAAAATTTATTGTTTTATATTATAACCTACATAATATATAACATTCTGCAAAAATGTAATCGGCATTGAATAATTTATAGGGTTAGTTACCGGAATACTCCTTAACTATACCTCTTTAACTCGGACACCATACAAAAAAATTTCTTACAACCAGACCCCCTCTAGATAGTAAACTTGTCCCCGACACCAGTTCTGTCAGCTTTCCGTTCAGATCTGTTAGTATTTTGACCTAATTTGCATAAATATATGCGCAAATGTCCAATATTGCCCCCATATTCCCCCACTAAAGTGACTACAAAAAAATCTCTCTCCCCTCTTCAGTCTCCTCTCTCTCTCTCTCTCTCTCTCAAAACCCAACTTCCTCCCATCCACCTCTACCCACCACCCATCGCTACGACCACCACCTCTTGCCTTCCACCATCACCACCCCTAGACCCACCGTCCCTACTGCAACCATCTTCGTAACCGCTGTCGCCGCCTCCTCCATATCCACCACCACCACTCCATATCCACCGCTGCACTAAATTACACCCAGACATCAACAAGATTTCTAAATTCGTTAGGTTTCCCATCTCGGGTGGGACCCGACCCGGCTTAAACTGGTTGTATGAATACACTTGGTGTTTTCCGTCAATAGAATATTCCTCTCGCATCCGTCGTTATTAACGTTGCCGGAGAGTGTTGTTGACGCCGTCGGTTATGCATATAGAGTTGGGGCCAGATTTTGTAAGTCTCTTTCATTGCTTCCCAGGAGCTAGCCTGCTTATCCGGATAAATAATACTACAAGATATTAAGAAAGTCTGCCCCCAAGAGATGAACTCCTACGACCCTATGCGCCTAGCTGCAACCGGTAGTCTGTTAGCTGGACTTCCTTCATTTGTAGCTCTATAAGGGAGCATGCTTCCCCGTCCCTACCTACGAGGGCCGGTCACGGGGGATGAAGTCAACTTGTTTCTGATTGAGCATAACGATTGGGCGTGCTTCACTTTCATTCGACTAGACTGAGTGAGAAGTTTGTGAGTGGCAGAGGATAAAGGGGAAAAGGCCGGCGACGTTGGCGGAGGAGAGGTTGACGGACTGAGTCACCAAGTCGCAGGTGACTCTGGTCCATTTGCAAGGGCTGGGGTCTCCGTTGTTCCAGTTGTGTTCAATCTTTGGGTCTTGATTTGATATTCGTGGGAATCAATTCAATTTGAGGGTTTATGTTTGCGATTAGGGATTTTGTGTGGGAGATTTGACAGTAGAGAGAGAAGAGATGAATTGGTGTTTGTTTCTGATTAGGGTGGGTTTGTGAAGAAGAAGAAGAGGGTAATAATGTCTTTTCATTCTTTCTTTTTGATGGAGTTAGGGCTTCAACCCTTTTAGGGTGGGTTTTTCAAAAGATAAAATCACTTGATTTTATCATCCATTCAACTCATTTGATAAAATGAGGTATTTGCTAAAATGAATTCATTGTAGATTAGGGAAGGACATAATATGAATTTACGG
>JAXBDA010005237.1:0-25279 GCA_036023075.1 Gaultheria prostrata
ACGAGAGTTCCATTGATAAGCATTGGACGAGAGTTCCATAGCTTGCTACTGTTACCCTTTGTTCTTCATCAATAAATTTTCCCTTTTCTTTCTTCAATTTTCCTCATTTCCGTCACAAATCGTAACAAAGTGGTTAACGCATAACCTTTGCCTATTGCTTTGATTGATCCGAGGGATTTTGAAGTTTCGATAATTGGGTTTTTTTTTACCATTGGCAGATGCAGGCGTTTGGTTTTGGGGGGAATGATGGCTCTCCCAATACCTACGTAGTTCTTTGACCTAGTATCTAGAAGTTAAAACCCTCGAACTGTCTATGAGTAATTCTTTATGAGCAAGGTGCCCGACATGTAGCGAAATGGCGGTCCAATTCGGCATGCTTAAGTGTCAAGTGTTAATGTCGTATTTGTAATGTTGTATTTACTTCTAACCGTGTCATGACGGTCCAGTCCAATTTACACCTCAAGTGCACCTCTCCGCCCTTTGGTAAGCCCAGATATGACAAGAAAAACCCCTTAGTTAAAGCCCCAACCGAAACTGAAATTCATCTGAAAATCTCCTTTAAACACGGCCCAAATATAACGGACAGGATCGTGTTCTCTAGCTTGCAGTTAGCTTTGGTTTGGCCTCTCTGCTTTGGCCAAAACAGACTCAAATGGTAATTTCGTGTCCTTCAAATTTAAATGTTTTTAGAGCAATGAAGAAATGTAGTTTATATTGATTAAAACTAAACAAGTAAGAAGCCGCAGCTTTCCAAAAAAAAAAAAAAAAACCTCGGAAATAAAACTAACTAAAGAATATAGGCTAGGGGTGTAACCGGTTCGGTTCGGTTCAGGGGTGATTTGGAGTGAACCGGAAAAAACTGGTTTGGAGAGAACATGGAACCAAAACCCGGTTTTTTAGAGGTAGGTTCGGTTTTGGTTCAGTTTGTCCTGGTTTGGTCCGATTTAGAGGTCAGTTCAGTTCGGATTGTTGCAGACAGAGAGAGAAGAAATCGTGTGACAGAACTACATCGATAAAAAAAATATATATTTACATAGCTACAAATTATATACATACACGAGTACACAAATCGGGATGGGGTACTCGTGTATATATCAGAGTACACAAATCGATCAAATCGAACAAAATACATATACATACACGAGTACACAAACTGATCATATATCAAACAAAATGAGTACACAAATTGATATATATATATACACACAAACACGATGCTGATCGCGAAGTTTGATGATAATGAAGTTGGACAGAGTGGACGACGTCGGGTTGGAGTCGCCGATGTTGTGCTTTCCGAGTCACACACGCACACAAGAATACTCCCTCACACGTAGTGTGCTTACTTGGCAGCACCTGCCGCGTGCAGGTGAGACACGCACCCTACCCATCTCGGATACCCAGCTCTGATACCATGTTACACGGTCTTGGTAATCTGTGTTTTTGCTTTTGAAGAACATGTCGGAAGATTCCGGTAAAGGTTTGAAGGACGGTAAAAATCCGAAGGATGGTGAAGTTTCATCTTCTTAACCTGTTTCAAGTTTTCGGCCTGGGGCTTCAAGGCCGATTATGTCTGGTGCAAAGTTTGATGTTGAGAAGTTTGATGGCAAAAGTAATTTCGGCATGTGGCAGTGCGAAGTTATGGATGTCTTGATCCAACATGAGTTGGATTTTGCTTTATGGGACAAGCCTGAGAACTGTGATGAGCAAGAATGGGATCGGATCAACCGCCAGACGTGCGGTTTTATCAGGTTGTGTGTCGCGAAGGATCAGTAGTATTTTGTTATGAGGGAAACACAGGCGAAGGATCTTTGGAAAAAGCTCGAGGATAAATTCATGACCAAGAGCGTGGAGAATCGGCTCTACCTAAAGAAGAAGCTCTTCAGGTTTCAATATCGTTCAGGTATACAGATGTCTGAACACTTGAATGACTATAATAAGATACTTGCTGATTTGTTGAATTTAGATGTGGAGATTCTAGATGAAGATAAAGCCCTGCTATTGTTAAATTCCTTGCCCAAAGAATATGATCACTTGTCCACCACTTTATTGTATGGGAAGGATACTATTAAGTATGATGAGGTTGTGAATGCTCTTGCGTATAATGAATACCGCAAGAGAGATATGCAAGTACATGGTGACTCATCTAGTGAAGCCTTAATTGTAAGAGGCAGGTCTGAAAGTAAGAAATCTGGTGGTAGTAAGAATAGGGGTCACTTTTGGTCAAAGTCGAGGGGGGCTTCTTCGTCTGGTGGGCTTGCCCGAGATGAATGCGCTTATTGTCACGAGAAGGGACATTGGAAGAAGGATTGTCCTCTCATTCAAGCAAATGGGAAGGGCAAGAAAGGTCCCAAGGTTAATGTAGCACATTCGGATGATGAGGATTCAGATCAAGCGTTAGTGGGAGCATTGTTGGTGTGTCTCCGAATGAGGACTGGTTCTCTAGCATTGAAATGGTCGATGGTGGAGTTGTTGTTATGGGCAATGATCAAGCCTGTAAAATTCGTGGGGTAGGTAAAATCAGACTGAAACTGCATAATGGATCCGTTCAGTTGTTGACAGAGGTGCGGTATGTCCTAGACTTGAAGAAGAATCTCATCTCATTGGGGGCTTTAGACTCCAAAGGTTATCGAATCACTCTCGAAGGTGGAGCTCTAAAGGTTGTAAATGGTGCAATGGTGGTAATGAAGGGCATTCGTCAGAACAATCTATACTTTCTGCAGGGGAGTACAGTTTTAGGTAGAGCAGCCACGGTTTGTAGCAATCTCGGGGAAGATACATCGGATACTACCAGATTATGGCACATGAGGTTGAGCCATGCAGGTGAAAAAGCCATGCAAGGTCTTGTGAAGCAAAATTTGTTGAAGGGTGCCAAGGCTTACAAGATTGATTTCTTTGAACATTGCATTCTTGGGAAGCAAACTAGAGTCAAGTTTGACACTGCGGTTCACCAAACCAAAGGTACACTTGACTACGTACATTCTGATGTATGGGGACCTGCTAGAGTTGCTTTCATTGTTGGTACGTTTTATTTTGTTTCTTTTGTTGATGATTATTCTCGCCGTACTTGGGTTTATATCATGCAACATAAAGATGAGGTGCTTAATGTTTTCTTGAAGTGGAAAAAGTTAATTGAAAATCAGACAGGTCGAAAGATTAAGCGTCTCAGGTCAGACAATGGGGGAGAGTATCGATCCGATCCTCTCTTCAGAGTTTGTGAAGAATTTGGAATCGCGCGACATTTTACGGTGAGAGGCACACCACAGCAGAATGGTGTGGCAAAGGGAATGAATCGTACCTTACTGGACAAGGTTCGATGTATGCTATCCAATGCGGGTTTAGGGAGAAAGTACTGGGCTGAAGCAGTGACATATGCCTGTCATCTCATCAATCGATTGCCATCCATAGCACTTGAGGGTAAAACACCCATTGAGGTATGGTCTGGGAAACCTGTTAGTGATTATGATTCCTTGCGTATTTTTGGATGCCCTGCTTATTACCATGTCAGGGAATCGAAGTTGGATCTTAGAGCCAAGAAAGCTTTGTTCTTGGGCTTTATGGAAGGCGTTAAGGGATATAAATTATGGTGTCTGGATTCAAAGAAGGCAATCACTAGTCGAGATGTGGTCTCAATGAATCAGAGATGCTTAAGCTGCCTGTGCAGGTTATGGGTGATGATGTTGCTCAGAAACTGGTGGAGCTTGATACTCAGATGGTTCCTCAAGACAAAGTTCAGCCAGCTACTGATACGGATGTGGTTGATGGGGTTGATATAGATAAGGTTGAAATTGAAGTTCCAGTTGAAAGTTCTCCGCAACAAGAGGAGTCCATTGCAAGGTCTAGACCAAAAAGGACTATCTGTGTTCCGACTCGGTATGTTGATATGGTTGCCTATGTTCTATCGGTTACAGAAGAGTCTATCCTATCCACTTTCAAAGAGGCCATCGGTTGTTCAGAAGTTGGGGAGTGGAAAAATGTTATGGGTGAGGAGATGAACTCTCTTCACAAGAATCAGACTTGGGATTTGGTACCGCTACCAAAGGGCAAGAAAGACATAGGTTGCAAATGAGTCTACACCAAGAAGGAGGAGTCAATGAAGAAGGGTGGCATTCACTTCAAAGCTAGACTAGTGGCCAAGGGCTACGCACAAAAGGAAGGAATCGACTTCAATGAGGTATTCTCTCCTGTTGTGAAACATGCTTCAATACGTATTTTGCTAGCTTTGGTAGCTCAGTATGATTTGGAATTGGCTCAACTTGATGTGAAAACTGCATTCCTTCACGGTGATTTGGAAGAAGAGTTACACATGTCTCAACCTGATGGGTTTAAAGTTGCTGGTAAGGAGAATCTCATTTGTCATTTGAAGAAGTCTCTCTATGGTTTGAAACAGTTGCCGCGATAATGGTATAAACGGTTTGATAGCTTTATGCTAGGTCAGAAATACACTCGTAGCCAGTTTGATCATTGTGTGTATTTCAAGCAACTTGCAGATAAGTCCTTCATTTATTTGCTTTTATATGTTGATGATATGTTGGTGGCATGTAAAAGCAAGGTGGAGATAAACAGGTTAAAGGTTCAGTTGAACAAGGAATTCGAGATGAAGGACCTCGGCGAAGCATGAAAGATTTTGGGGATGGAGATACAGCGTGATAGGGGTGAAGAGCACTATTCACCTTACACAACAACAATATTTGAAGAAAGTGCTTGAGCGGTTTGGTGTTGGTAAGGGCAACTCAAAGCTGGTGAGTGTGCCTCTGGCTCCACATTTTAAACTTAGTGCTTCTTTATCTCCTAGTTCGAAAGAGGAACGTAAGTACATGGCTAATGTTCCTTATGCAAGTTTAGTTGGCAGTCTTATGTATGCCATGGTCTGTACATGGCCTAACCTAGCACAAGCGGTAAGTATGGTTAGTCGCTATATGCACGATCCCGGAAAGGTGCACTGACAAGCGGCTAAATGGATTTTGCGGTACATTTTGGGGACCGTGAATCTTGGTTTAAAGTTCGAGAAGAGGGAATCTATTGATCACTTGGTTGCTGGTTTTGTTGATTCTGATTATGTGGGTGATCTTGATAAGCGTCGTTCAACTACGGGTTATGTGTTTACTATGGTTGGTGGACCCGTGAGTTGGCGGTGTACTTTGCAGTCGACCGTTGCACTGTCTACTACGGAGGCCGAATATATGGCTGTGACTGAAGCCATAAAGGAGGCAATTTGGTTACAAGGGCAGGTAGCTGATCTGGGCGTTGAGCAAGAGCATGTTACAGTCTTTTGTGACAGTCAGAGTGCAATACATTTGGCAAAGAATCAGGTTTATCATTCTCGGACTAAGCACATTGATGTTCGGTTCCACTTCATTCGTGAGGTTATTGAAGATGGGGAAGTCTTACTTGAGAAGATTGGTACTGCTGACAACCCTGCGAATATGCTCACGAAAGTCATTACTGGGGTCAAGTTCAAACATTGTTTGGACTTGATCAATATGCAGCAAGTTTGAGCACCTTAGGGTGCATGCGCCGTTGAGCGCTTGGTTGGCAGTCACATTGACACGATCGTTGGATATTTGGTTTTATTTCCTGGTTTGCTGCATTGGGGAATTTGGTTTAGCAGTTTGATATCTCGCCAAGGTGGAGATTTGTTGAAGATTGGCCCAATTCTATATTTTTCGGGCGTTTATTGCATCTCTAGTCCGGACCAAGGCTTTTCGGGTCCGGACCAAGCAATTCGGAGCAATTTGGGAAGTTTCTGCACCCATTGTCCGAACCAAGGTCATGGTTGTCTGGACAAGCGGGTCAGCGGGGTCAAGAAAAAGTCACAGCATCTCTTGTCCGGACAAGCGTAAGCTTGGTCCGGACCTAGGCGGCGGGTAACAGCATTAGAAAATGTATTTTAGGGTTTTGTTGCACATTGTGAGTTACACACTTTAAGAGGCAACTTTGGGAGATTAGAGAGAACTTTATGAGACACCTTTTGTAGCTCTTTGAGCTTTGTTTCTTCGTGATTAGTGAAGCCCTTTGATCGTGTGACTGCCCGTGGATTAGGTTTACATCCCTAGCAAACTGAACCACATGAATCCTTAGGTCTCTTGTCTTTTTGTGTTTCTCTCTCTTCTTCCTTCTATGGTTTGGTTTTATTTCTGGATTGCAAGGAATAGCTTACATTTGTTTGTTATTTGTTGCTCGCTTCCGCACAACAGCTAATGTATATCTGCCATCTCTCCGATCTCGAAGTGACTCGTGTGAGAGAGAGGGGTGGAGTCGCCGTCGCTCTAGGAGAGGGAGGAGGAGAGGCGATGGGAAGGTAGAGAGAGAAAGAGGAGGATAGTCGCTGCACTACCTTCTGGAGGGAGTGACAAGAGAATTTAGATTATTTAGGGTTTTATTTGGGATTGTTAGGGGGTACATGTATAGCTAATAACTCACTGGTATGTAATAAATAAAATGAGTATCCATTTAGAACGCAAGGAGTTGGCCAGCCAAGCGGTAAGGAACTTGGGTTGTGTTTGGTTTGGGTTTTTGGTTTTGGTTTTGGGTAATGATTTGAGGCAGAAATGAAGGTAATGATTGAAAATAGAGGGTAATGATTGGAGAGAGAGAGAAATAAATGAGAATAATATTTAAAAATATGAATAATAATAATTAGAGGGAAATATGAGTAATGATTGATTAAATAATTGGGAAAACCGGTTTTAAGACCCAAAACAAACAAGGCCTGGACTCCCATATGCGTGGTCGCGAGTTTGATCCCTATTGCTAACATTTTTAAATTATATATGTAGACCGCTTCGGTTCAGCTTAAAAAAAAAGCCCGAACCGGAAACTGAACCGATTTTCAAGGTTTATTAAGTTTGCAAACCGAACCGGCCAAGGAAAAAAAAAAAAAAAACCGGTCCGGTCTGGTTTTCCGGTTTGGTTTTCTATTTTCTTTTTTCAGCCCTACTATAGGCTTACATCAGTCTTAATAAACTAGTATTAAAATTCGTCAAAAAGCAGTTACCAAAAACACATTAATGGCTATGTTTGGTTGAGAGTTTTGAGAAAAATAATTACAGGTTTTTCACTAAGGGTGTTTTTAAAATAAACTGGCTTATTACGGCTTTTTGTGTGATGGATTGTGAGAAAATAACCTGTCTTGGTTTTTGAAATAAATTATTTTTTGTTAGTGGAATAGAGCCTGAGAAATATTTTTTAGATAGTGTTTGGATGAGTTTTTGGAAAGAAAGTACTCCCTCCATCCCAAAATGATAGTCCATTTTGGGATTGCGTGTCATTTTATATCTTTTAATTTATAATAGTTTTTATGATTTTGAAAATTTTTTATAACAGAATTAATTAAAATCTATCAAACAAAATCCATAATGCATATTTTTTTAGGTTCACATTAAAAGATATAAGACTTCAAAAATGACACACAGTCTAAAGGAAATGCGGGGGGGGGGGGGGGGGGGGTGATGTGCACTCGGTGCATCGTGTTGTGCACAACACGGCCATCCGATCATGTTTTGGACGGCCCGGATGTGTTTTGATTTTTTACCGGTAAAAATAAGTCAAAATTAAATTAAAATTG
This sequence comes from Gaultheria prostrata, assembly GCA_036023075.1. Taxonomy (NCBI): domain Eukaryota; kingdom Viridiplantae; phylum Streptophyta; class Magnoliopsida; order Ericales; family Ericaceae; genus Gaultheria; species Gaultheria prostrata. The sequence continues at coordinate 7,565 of JAXBDA010005237.1, forward strand.
CCGAATACATCCGGGCCGTCCAAAATATGATCGGACGGTCGTGCTATGCATAGCACCCGGGCGCACATTACCCACCCCTTGTCCCAGTCCGAAAGGGACTATCATTTGGGATGAAGAGAGTAATAATTAGAGTGATATGTAATGATTGGATAGAGATAAAGAGATAAATTGGAATAATGATTGAAGAGCAGGTAATGAGTAAAGAGAAATGTGAGTAATGATTGGAGGGAAGAGAAATGCTGAAAGAATCTTTTTGGAAATTTTTTTTTTTTGAAATGGAAAGTGAACACAAGTCGATTGGACAATATCAGCTTAGTAAACAAACCAAAATATTAGTATGATGTTTATTTTTGTATCCTATTTGTTGTTCATTTATTGAGGAAAAACGTAGTTTGCACACTAAGTTGAAAATCTCTAATTAACTTATCTTTTACAAATATATTAAAAGAATTAAAGTATACAAAATAAACGGTTTGGATCATATTTTCAGGATCATGATAGAGCCCGTATGACCAGAACAGCCTTCTGATCATGTCGCCAAGTCAAAAATATAATATATTAAAACTAAGAATTAACTACTACTCTAGGAAATAGTAGTCAAGTCCGAGTGTCGATCAGCAGGGACAGTTTGGCTAAATTACGATAAATTCGATTAACTTCTAGATTAATTCAACTAGAAGAATTGACTAATTGTTTTATTTCAGAGAGTTATTAACTAAAGCAAGTATTAAATGAATGAGAACTAATGGTGAAAAAGTCTAGGGTTTTGAATCCACCCCTACCGCTAATCATGCATTCGCATAAATCGGGTTCCTATTTCAAGTCGATAAATAACTATCAGCTAGGTTTACAATCCCTATCGATAGTCGACAAGATCATATTTGTGATTGTTAAAAGGCATCGACTACCCCATAGCACGGACCATTTCACTAGAATGGTCAGGCCGCCCAACGACACAAACCGTCTTACAAACATAATCTATCTCAGAACTCCAAGTACAACATTGTAAACAATTATATGAATGGGTATTTGAAAACATGTATACAAATACTCAACATGAAGAAATAATTAAAAACAATTGCATTGATCTCATGAAACCAAGTTCTGAACATATAATCTGATTCGAATAAAAATCCTAGATTATACAAAATACATCGTTACTTGGAGTGAGGCTTCATCTTCTCCCTAGCTAGATGAAGATTTAGCCGAACATCGTCGATCACCAAAAAAAAGGTCGCAGACTCTACTTCGAAATCCCTCCGTCCAAGTCCGGTGGGTTAACCTAGCTGCCTTTTTATATGCATGCTGCACCAATCAGCTTCCAAAATATGCCTTCACCAAGAAGTTTAATTGGATCCCGCTAGCCAATTAACTTCCAACCTTGTCTGAGCCGAGGTTCATTCACATGCAAACTTTATTGGTTGTAGGCAATTTCTATTCTTTTTTTTTTTATCGTCAATAAGAGTTTTAATAAAAGGTCAGTTAGTGACAGGTCCACTATAGACATTTCTTAAAGCCTGAGGTCCACTGTTTAATTTCCAAACACATCTAGTCCACTCCACTTAAAAAACAGTCTGAACTTCCACAAATAACCTTGTTCCTTATATCCAGCCATCAGCCGACACTCATAACAATGGGCGCCACCCACCTCCGGAGATTGGCGTCAGTGATTGTTGAGCGCCCTATCCGGCGACTTCCTCCGGCGATCGACGCCATCTCTAATGACTTCCTCCAACGATAAAAGCCGCCGATTTTCCAGCGCAACCTACATGCGTGGGAATGGGAAGGGAACGTGGGTCTCGTTGGAGTGCAGGGAACTTGCCGGAAAAAATGGTGATCGGCGATGGTGGCTCGGATCTGGAACTCACGAACTGACACCTAACCGATTCAACGACTGAGTGCAAAGACCGCAACACAAGTTTGAGTTGATCCAGCTCTGATGCTTCGCTGCTTCCATTGAGTTGGCCCATTCAGAAGGCCAAAACCTCGATTTGAGATGTATCTCTAGGGGAAATCAAACCTCACAAGGTTGATTCCAAGTTGTTGAAAAAACTGGGTCCGAAAATCATGTTTGGAGGATTGGGTTTGGTTGGTCGAGGGGAGAGAGAGAGAGAGAGAGAGAGAGAGAGAGATTTCTTACCAGTTAGCCAATGCCTGGTTCTCAACAGTTGACTTCTTTTTTACGAATAGTATTAAATGTCACTGTTATCCTCTACAAATAGTCAAATATCATTAGATGAATGAGTAATTACACATATGACATCATGCCCCCACGGCCCTATTTTTTTTTCTCAATTTTCCAGTTTATCAGAATTAGCTAGGACAACATTTGCCAAATACTACTACCTTTGAGGCAGAATTAGCCTCAACTCATGTATTTACGTGTTACTCCCTTTGAATTATGGGTAATGGGGAAAAATATTAATTTTTAGGGGAGTAATATCCACACTGCCTAAATTAATATTCACAAATAGATTATTTTAAAAAAAGATATAATCCAGATAATTATATCTTGTGAATTGTAAACATCTTGTGAGTCAAGATAACCACAACTGAACCCAAGTAGGCCTTAAAAAAATAGATATATTACACATTTTGTGAGTCCAAATAACCACATCTTATGAATCCAGAGTCTTGATAACCACATCTTATGAGTTCAGATAACCACATCTTGTAAATCCAGAGTACAGATAACCACATCTTGTGAGTCCAGATATGGTTATCTGCGCCGACGACTTTTCCAGCAAAGTCCATTTTTCCGGCGACTTTTCTGGCGCCGGTGAACTTTTCTGGCAAGGTGTATTATGTATTAAATTAATGTTGGGGTATATTTGTCTATTAAAAAGGGAGAATGGACCTTGTACCTTAGGAAATACAAAAAAGTGGATTAGAGGTGTTATGGAAATATAAGGTGGACTAGACATGTTAGGAAAACCTATAATGGACCTTAGAACAATTTGTTATTTAATGAAACTTGTCAGGGGTACCAATTTCTATTCATATTGAAATTTAATCGAGTAATAATTTCCTTACTTGCTAGCAGTAGCTGGATCCCATCTTTTGAACTAATTGATGGGCTTTATGGAGTAATATTCGATTTAAGCCTCTAATTACCTATAACACAAAAATTAAGCATTTAACTGAAGTAATAGTATTAACGGACCCAACAATAATAAATTAGGAGGAGCTAATGTGAACATTTACGCGTCTATCACTTTCTTGCTCCAGTCTCCACTTAGGCTCCATACCCAAACTGAAGTAAAAAATGGAGTAAAACTCTAGAGGTTCCATTTTTTTTGTTTTAACAATGACAGTTAAACGCAAGCTTTGAAAAGTGATATGTTTGCATGTTGTCATTGCTTCCATTAACAAACCCATTGACCTTGTAAAATACAAAGGAAAATTTATCGAAATGGTCCCTTTAGTTTTACCCCTATCTTGATTTGGTCTTTCTATTTTCAATTTCATTCAAACGAACCTTGTAGTTTTGATTTTGTACGATTTGAGTCCAATCAATAACGACGATTACGAAAATAGACGGAAAAATTATTTTGGGGCATTTTTTAGGGACAAAATAGACTGTTTGTCAATCCTTCTTCTTTCCCAATTTGTAACTAACCCTAATCCTTTCCCTTGCAAAAATAAAATAAAAACATATACAAACGCCAAACATATACACTCACCGAGACCCATTCCCAAGGGAAATTATCCAGCGCTTCATGCCTCATTCCCCTTTGCTATTCCATCTTCCACAGCAGTTCACCACCATCACCCGTTGTCGGTTTCAAACGCGTCGGACTCCTCTCCCTCTCCGGCGTTGCTCTCTCCTTCCTCCCCCATCGGTAATCTCTCCTCTCTCTACCTTTTTCGGTATATGTGTGTATGCATGTTGTAGGGGAGGCAACCATGGCTATTGCCATAGCCGCTGGGCGTCGACCTTACGTATCTTCTTCCTCCTCTCTTTCGCTTCTCTCCCTCTCACGAATCTGTGTGTGTAAGTCCTGTGAAACAAAAAAAAAAGGGATAAGGAATGAGAAATAGCCATGGCCACCGCTCGCGGGAACCCTCTCTATTTTGGGCAGCCATGGAAGCAGCCTGCGGGAACCCTCTCGATTTCTCTCCTGCTTCTCTCCCCCTATCTCTCCTCTCTCGCTACCCTCTCCCTCATCTCTCTCTCTCTTGGCATATAAAATGTGTATATGTTTTTTTGGTGCAAAGGAAAGGATTAGAGTTAGGGTTACAAATTGGGGAAGAAGAAGAATGGACAAAAAGCAATTGGTGCAAGATGTCTACGGGAAAGCTCAGAGGAAAGAGACGGGATCTTGTTGAATATCGGAGCTCCAACAAAGAAGAAAAATGTCTCTTTCGCTCTTCATTTGGTTAGTGGTGGGGATCTTTCTAGGGTTGTTGACACAGGAGGAGGGACAGGATTACCAAGGTCGTTGAGGCAGTGAGCCTCGAGTGGATGCCGGTGAAGGGCTGCGGGCGCTCCAGTTGGAGAGCGCAGACACCTTGGGAGGAGGTGTAGGAGTGGAGAGCACCCCAGACGAAGGGGTGCAGTACTCGGTTTTTTCTGATTGACAGCGGATTCTTGCTTACAAGGACACATTCTTTCGGGTGATGTATTCTGGTTTGAGGGTACGATGAAGCTCGACTAGTTAATGACACAGGCACTCGCTAGTGGTGGCAGATTGGAGGTGGTGGCATGGTGATGCTGCTAGGTCAACAATTAGCCACTTGGGGTGGAGGGGTGATTTGTTGGGGTCCACGCCGTGTGGGCCGGCAAGGCTAAGAATCGAGGGTTGGATTAGAGTTTGCTTTGGGTAACTCTCGGATTATAAATACCATTGTTATATCTTATTTGTGGTGTGACAAAGTGTAAGAGGTAGAGAGTGTGAGAGAGATATATACGAGTGAATTCTGAGGAAATCATTGTAATGTGAGATTGAGAGTGAGTGTGTGATCACCACGGATTGCAATCTCCCAATGTAGTGAAATCCCTCTTACCGTGGAAGTAGGACCGTTCGATTTGGCCAAACCACATATATTGTTTGTGTTTGCTGTTTTGTGGATCTTGACCCAACATTTACACATTAAGACCGATAATACTGATACCGTTATATTTTACCATGTCTCGTGCACCGTATAATGTGGAACATTATATGATTCATGTGAGGTGTATCTATTACTGTAGAGGATGCATGTACCAAATAAGATGAAGAAGGAATATATATTTCTAGGAGTACTTGGTGATCGACATAACGTTATTATAAGTCCAATATGGTTTGTTCGAATTTGCATTAATTAAAAAAATGGTTTTGGATACCGCCGCATTTTCAATATGTAGCATTCCATTTCTTACCAAAAAAATGAGGATAAAAAGATAATGATTGTTATATATAGCAGTAGTTTTATGATTTTAAATATTTTTTAAAATACAGATTTGCTATGTTCATTGAAATTCGAAAAAAGTCAAAACAAGCATTTATCCAATTAAATACATTCTAACAAAATCTATGAATGCAATTAATTTGTCCAACTAATCCTCATTCCCAATACAACGTTACACCTCACTATCCCTCTATATAAAGTCCATGGGGATAAGAGATAAGCACCATCAAAACATATCTTTCCATCCCTAAATTATCCTCATCAAAATATACCTTTCCATCTCTAAATTATCCTTCAGCAATGACAAGAATGAAAGTGAACCTTACATACATCGCAAAACATATTGTGAGGAAGGCCACCTTCAAACGAAGAAAGAAAGGATTAGTGAAGAAAGTAGAAGAGCTTGGAATCCTATGCGGAGTTGATGCGTGTGGAATCATTTTCCACCCCTATGATCCTGAGCCAGAAGTTTTTCCTTCACAAATTGAAGCTCAAAGAATGATAACCCAACTCAGGAATAAGTCTAAGGTAGAGCAACATAGAAGAATGGTGAGTCAGAAAGATTTCATTATGCAATGGCTCACTAGGGTAAATAAGCAAATAGTTAAACGACAGAAGGAAGTTCGTCATAAGGAGATGACTCGTACAATGTTTCAGTGTTTGAATGGCGGAGGATTCCTGCATTTAAACATGGTTGATCTGAAGGATTTAAATTCCTTGGTGAGTCAATACATTAGGGATATTGAAAGGAGAATTGATTGTTTGAAAAAAAACTAGTGAGCAATTATGAAAGAGGAGAGGTGGAGTTTTAGGAGTCGTAGTTATGTTTATTTCAAATTTCAGTAACACATGGTAGATGTAGTTGTTTCAAGATTTTAATTTCTCATGTCCTGCTGCACAAAAAGTAGTTTGTCATAGTCATTTTTATTGTTAGTGCTTTGTTGTTATTTACTGATCGCCACATTAATGCTATAATAGTGATTTTTCTGTTTTACTTCTTCATTGCCGTTCCAAATGGAAGATATTCAAATGTTTAGCACGTGCACAAATACATCTTCTTTTTCTTTTAAAAGTTTATTCTCTCATGAGAAACATAATTACATTCTGTTTTTTACCAGATCTACATGAATTAATTTCTATGTAATCTACCAAATTAAAGGCTTGAGTTACTAAGATAGGTTATTGCGTGCCTTGACCCATTTTAAATTATAGAAGGATCATCTATCAGTATTCCAGGTTTGTTTTCGTGAGAAGCTAGATTGGATCCACTGTCCCTCTTTTGTGTCCCCCTTTGGTGTCCTACCCCTCCACAGTTGTCACGTGACACACTAAAAAAACCCTTTAGTCTATGAACTCCTTTCTTTGCTAAAACCCTTTCTCCATTAGAACCCTTTAGTTTCATCAACTTTTGCCTTGTCAATAGAAAGAGATATTTCGAAATGGAAGGAGTCCAATTAGAACACGAGAAAAACTCAAAGTCTCCATTTCTTTGTATCTTGGCTTAAAAAGTCATTTATGCACAGGAGAATTTAGGGTATAAAATTGACAAAGAAGAGAGAGGAATTAGCAGGAGATTAGAATAGTACTTCATTGGTAGACCTACGAGACTCTAATAATCCTAGGTGGGTTCACATGAGAATTGAATATGGTAAAAATTTAAGCAAAAGTTGTCGTCTTTGAATAAAACCCACCTCTAGATTTACTCCAATATAACCATTTGTGACAGATTTACAATCGTATTCTAAACAAATATGCTACCTCAAAATATGACTTACCTCACACGAGATGGGAGAAGAAGACTCATTGCCTTGATTCTCCATGTTTTCCCTCTCTTAAATATTAACCCTAAAAACTTCCAGCCCTTTTCAAAGAAAATTCGTGTGCTATTTTTTTTTTTTTTTCCAGAAAAGGAGGTGAAAAGTGGGTGAAAAGGAGACTAAAGGGTTCTAACGGAGAATGGGTTTTAACAGAGAAAGGATTTAACAGACTAAAGGATTTTTTTAGTGTGTCACGTGGTAGTTGTGGAGGGGTACGTAGGACACCAAAGGGGGACACAAAAGGGGGACAGCGGATCCTGAGTGGTGAGAAACTTACTGAGTTCGACTATTGGCATAAGCTAAATTTTTGAACTACAATAATGTTTTAACTGTTTTAAAATCCAATTTCTCCAAACAATAAGGCCTTTGTTTGGGTGTGAGTTTGAGGAGAATATTTTGAGAAATATTTTTGAGTTAGTGTTTGGATGAGTTTTTGGAAAGAGAGTAATAATAAGAGAGAGGTAATGATTGGAGAGAGATAGAGAGACAAATGAGAATAATAGAGTAATGAGTAGAGAGAGTAATGTGAGTAATGATTGGAGAGAGGAGAGATTGGAGAAGAATTTTTTGAATTTTTTTTTTTTTGGAAATGGGAAGTGAACAAATAACTTTGGTAAATAGATAGAAAAATCATTAAAAACACAGCCTGATACAAATAGAGTTCTTTCAAGCTAAATAACCTAACCAAATCACAAGTACAAGAGCAACAAAGAAACAAGAACTAGAGCAGGCCAACAAGTACTAGACCAACCGAAGCAAACTAAGAGAGATTTTCATCATCCGTGTCCGGGTGAAGAACAAAAATGGCAAGGGCATGCTTTGCCAGAAAGTGCGCACGTTGTACAACCATCCAAGGAACATTTGAGATCCTATAACAAGTCAGCCTGGCAATCTGCTTCCTCAGGTTGTGAATCAAAAAGGTATCATGCATGATGATGGCACTCACTCATCCTCCCTAGCTGCATGATGGCATTAAAATAATCAGAAATATTGATAGCATTGTAATTATGTTTTAAAGCCCATTGAACTGCATGTTGAATTGCTTGAATCTCTGTTTGCAGAGAGCTGTTACTATATGTAGAATTGAATGTTGTGCCATGAAATGTCTGTTTGGGAGACTAGCTATAAAGGCTACTCCGCTCCATGGATATCCTTCCTTCCACGCACCATCCACACGAAGAATACAAGATTTAAAAGGACACCCTGGTTCAGGGTTTTGTTTTAAAGTAATGAAGGGGAACTTGTTGAAAGGCGGTGCAGGATTGTTGTGGGGAGGTTTTCTAGATCTTTCCAACGAGTTGGATGCCTGTGGACACCCGGCGGGAGGACCCCCACACGATGGCTCTCATGGTTTGAAAACGGTTTTGGAGTCGCCACCCGGGTTTGAGGACCGAACCGGAGAACCCGATTAAAAATTGACTCTTATGCCCAGCGGTTTGAAAATGATTTTCACCGATCAAACCAAAACCAAAATTTTATGGGTTCGAGGGTTTGGTTACGAGAGGGGAAGGTTTTTAAGGCACCCCTCTCGCCCGGTCCGTGAACCGGCCTCTACTCAATGGTTTGTGATATTTGGAAAATATTTAAAACTTGACTTTGTACACGTAAAAAGGGGAATATGGGAACGGGGAGCATGTACGTAAGATAAAACACAATAAAGAAAGCTACAGTGGATGCTTGTGTTCATGTGTGTACATGGATGATGATGTTGATATGCAAACATAAATTAAGACGTACACTAGACCGTAAATAATCATGATAGAAACATGATAAGGCAGTAGAATCAATATAACTTATTGTTGAGCCAAAACTGATCAGATGCAGTGGACATGAGTTGAGCGCTCAAGGGTGAGGGCCTTGAGCACTCAAATCACTTCCTCCCTTCAATCTATTTTTGTTCCAATGTTCAACAAACATGATCAATACACTCATTCCTTTCCACGGTACAACCTTTGCAGTTCACTTTCAGAGAAAAGAAACATTTTGAGATTGGTTTGCACTTTTCTAATGACCATGACAAAGAGTGAGTATATGATTTTTTTTTTTTTTTTTTGAAAGAGGGACAGTGACATGAGAGAAGAGAAAATGATATGGGGAAGGGTATCAGACTAGTATTAACTCAACAACATCACACACACACACTCTGGAGAATATATGTGATGATGAGAATAAGAATCAAACAAAGATAAATAGACTGCCATGAAGCCACTTGAGCGCTCAAGAGGGAAGGGATTGAGCGCTCAAGTCCCTTTCTGATCAGTGACTTTTGATGCATTGTTTCATTCTTTTTGACATTTCAACAAGCTTAGCAAATCTTGATAATTCTATATATGATGAAAATACCACCTTTTAACCTTTTTCCCTTCCAAGATAAATTGTTATTCACATTTTCTTTTAATCATGTACCATGTGCATGACCATTGATGATCATTTCGTAATGATTAAAAGGTAAAGAAGTGGTTTTAGAAGCAAGTGAGCATCATCAAAGATCATATACCATGGTAATAAGAAACCAAAATGATCAAAACATCAATACTTGTAGAGTGTCGAGAATGGTCTTGAGCCCTCAAGACTCCTTGAGTTGAGCGCTCAAGACATGAACAAAACAGAAAGATTTTTAGAATATTTTTGGTTTTTATGACCTTGTAGGCTCCAACAAGTATGAGAAACTTGTATGAACCTACTGGTCTTCCTCAGGGGACCAAAGTGAGACCTTTGATCACTTTTTCTACCTTTTTGGACTTGAACTTGGCTTGGACTTGAGATTTTTATTAATGGATGACTTAGAGAAGAACTCTTGGCTGAAAAACAGTAAGCTCTATGACTGTTTTTGTGAATATTAGGGATGGCTTGGTTTGGTATAAGAATAGGGGGTGAGTTTAGACTAGAAAGATGGATTTTTAGGACTTGGAAATGGGTTTTGGTAATGGTAAAGGGTATAGACGAAAAATGTATTTTGAGAGTGGATTTTCAGAGCTTGAGTGAGAGTAGAGTGAGTGCTTTTGCTGGTTAGAGAGAAGGAGTGACAGTACTCCACAATGAGGGTGAGAGAAAGCATTATATAGAGGGAGAAATGGAGGGATTTTTTATTTCAAAATTAGTTTAGGCTTTAGGTTTAATCTAGGGGTCATGTTTAGGGGGTGTTTTGCAAGCATACGAAGGTATACAGTCGGCCTTGGGGAGGCAGACGCTCCCCATGTAACAAAAACTCATCATTAGATATGCTGCAGAAAGTGGGTCTCGAGCAGACCTGAGCGCTCAAGTGCGGGTCTATTGAGCGCTTAACCCAGGTGCCTTTGAGTGCTCAAGAGGCGTCTTGGGCCGCTTATTGGACTTGGCTAGACTTTGATGGTTTGAGGTTGGTTGGGCCATTTTGATGGGTTTTGAGTGATGCTTGGGGAATTTGTGAAGTCCGAGCCTCGTTCCGGTCCTCGAGGTAAGTATTATTGGTCCGGTTCATCATCGGGAATGCTTGAGCGCATCCCGGGTCCAAAATCGAGGTGTCTACAATGCCCGTTGGAACCATTGCGAATTCTCTTTTGCCATAGACAGAACAGCACCTCTGCAAAACGGAATGTTGGAAAAAATCAGAGAATTTATGTTTTTCCAAATAGCCCAAAGCAATGCAATAAAGGAAAAGAGCTTCTGTTTATCCTTATGAAGCAGGATAATCCAATCTAAAAGTCATCCTTTAAAACACATGTCTTCAGTAGTCCCATGAATACCTGTCCAGAAGCCAGAATCATTCCAAACAGAAGCTAAGAGGTGGCAAATGCAAAATAGATGAGCCTGAGTTTCCTCTTCCGATTCACATAAAGGACACATTGGAGGAAAGGACACATTGGAGGAAGACCGTTAAGGCGAATGGCTAAATCCTTTTTGACTGGCAAGATTCCTTTTAAACATTTCCGAATGAAAACTTTAATGCGCTCGGGGAGATCTAGATTCCACACCATATTCCAAACATTATGATCTCTATAAATCCAGGTTGAGGTAAATCAAATTGGAACGTCTACTCCTCAAATTAAGTAGTGAACATATAACTTGAACTTTGAAAAAAAATCCGATATTAGTTAGTCAGGGATCAATCTATTTATACCTAGTTATCTCGATTTCCCTGTATTTGCGGAAAGAAAATACTTTTTTCGTGAAATCTTTTGTAACTTATTTCATTTTTTTTCCTTTCAATTGCTATGCATAGAACATGTTGATGCTAGTAAAAGAAAGTATTTGAAGAAGAGGATCGATCCTAGTGCAAAAAGAAATAGTTAGGCAGAACAAAATTTTGCTTTCAGCAAGAGTTGAATTTTATTCCTAACCAACTGCAGCAGACTCCCCAACTAGCCTTTTTGCCGAATCAATGGGTTTTGGTGGTCTCTTTCCATCCATTTTCTTTACCAAAGCCAACCACTTGTCTCTAATTCTAGGATTTGTTTAGTTATGTGGGCTCCAATCAGATATAATGTGCCTTTAATTAGTTCAGTAAGTGTTGGCGAGTTGGTCCACTTGGACTTTTGTTTTTCAATATACAATTTGGCCGGATTTTACAGATGTCAGCGGATATAACACAAAAGTTTGAGATGATATGTTAGGATTATTTTTCTAAATAATTAAGTCTGATTATATTTTTACAGGATTATAAAACACAATCAAATTATTTGAATTTTGTTGGGGGTGTCTTGGTTGAATAATTACATCGGATTATTTTTTTGTCTTTATTGAAATTTTATTTATTTATTCATTTGTCATTCGATATACATTAGTGGGGGGTTAGCGAGGGAGTTAGTGAGTCAGTCCAGAGGGGGTCTAGAAGTTATCCATAGCCCTAAACCCCAAACGTCTCTGCCGAGGCTCGAACCCTGGTTTCCCTTGTGGAAGAACCAAGAGATAACCCCTAGGCTACAAGCCCTTGGTGAAATTTTATTTGCATTTGTTAGTTTTGCGTCAATTTTTGTGAATTAGTGTTTCATCTCGACGATAGGAATCCAAAAATTATAAAATTATTAAGCAAACTAATTTTTTAATATTTTTGTGAATAAGACAATTAAAATCCAAAAAGTATGCCTTTTCAGATTATTTTTATTTTTAGTGTACTTTTTAAAGATTTTAATCATAATATTTTTAATTTTTTTTTCCTTTCATCGAGGCGAACCAAAAATCAATGCAAAACTAAAAAATACAAAAAAAATTAGAATAAGGGCAAAAAAATAATCCAGATGAGCTAAAACACCCCTAAGTCAAGTTTGACAATTTTTAAGGTGGTTGAGCTTTAAACGAACTTGAAGAAATTATTACTTGGACTGTTTCAACTTATAATGCGGAGTAACAAATTAATGCTACTCGAGGTTGACTAGTGATCGGCTCAGATTAAAACTCGTCTGGGATCTCCTAATACCTAAGTTAAGCTTGACCAATCTATGCACGCCTCGCTCGTTCGACTCTTTTTTTTTTTTTTTTTTGACAAAAGTCTATTTTTTTAGTCCTTGGACTCCGTGCCGGACAAATTTTATGGGACGGAGGGAGTAATTATTATAAAACAATTAGGTCAAATAAATTGTGCACATCCGATTCTAATTCTTTATATATGAATTTGTTTGATTTGGCACAAATAATGACTCGTCGTTCAAATTATTAGGGGTTGTGCAAAAATATATAGCAATGTGGAACAACTTACCATATCGACAGATATGTTACACACAATCATAGAATTACGATCTAATAGGATCATTATTTTCATGATTTAGATGTACACTTCAGTTTTATCACAGTTTATAATTACACTATTGTTGGTTGTATTATATTCAAATGGTATAATTAATTTTTTGTGACATTAAAATTAATCATTGTTATATTCAAGTTTTGTGTGGCATTAATATAGTATTTGGAGTTGGGTTTTAAAAGTTAGGAATATGTAAATATTTTATTGCATGAAGTCTAAAAAATCGTCACTTGGCCTCTGACTTTGACAAAAAGATTCTCAAACGAAACCATTTTAATTTGGTCATTTTCATGAGAAAGCTGTACACGATGTTAGTATTTATCATCATATTTTTGTAATACATTTGAAATCATAAGTTCTAACAAATACTTGGTCGCAATTTGGGGTAAATTTCTACGCATCCAAACTTTGTGAAAAAATAAAGAAGAGTGGTTAATTTCACTTATTTTGAAAACAAATTTTCATTCTCTCCCCCCCTATTCGCTATCTACCACCGTCCTTAGCCCTACCTCGCTCCAATGAGTGACGTCCGACCCTCGCCCCTTTTCGCTCTCCCCCGCCTCGTGCCATTTAATTTTGATGGTAATTCCTCCCCTTCGACTAATCCACCAACACACACTCTACATTCCTTGCGTTCAAATTAGGTTTTTAAAGACACAAGCGCAACCCTCAAACAATTTTTTTTCCAAATAAATATAAACTCATTTACTGTATACCCTAAATAAACAACAATCACTAAAATTAACAAAATAGGCTTAAGAGAAAAAATTAAAAAAAATTGTCTTATGTGAAATAGATAAGTTTTTCTCAGTTTACAATCGATCACTTGCTATAATGTTCCATTCGCCTCGACCATCACGGGTTCTAATTTGATAATCCGATCCACTTTTATATCTATGAACATTTTTCTGGGTACATCATATCATATATTCAATAATTAATATAGCTATTAATATTGATGACTATTTTTTTCTTATACTTTTTTTTTTCTATTCGATATACATCAGTGGGGTTAGCAGTGTAGTTAGTGAGTTAGTCTTGAGGGAAGTTTAAAGGCTATCCTTAGCCCTAAACTCCAAACCCCTCTGTGGAGGTTCGAACCCTGATCTCTCTTATGGGAGAACTACGATATAACCGCCAGGCTACAAGCCCTTGGTTATATAGTTCGAAAAGTATTAGGGCTTGTTCGTTTGGGTTTTCGGAACCGGGTTTCGAAAACTCTCCCTTGTTCGGTTTTCCCAAAAGGTTTTCTGCCCTTGTTTTTTTTGAAGGGTTTAGAGAACCAATTCTCAAAAATCCATTTGGGTTTTCAACAAGAGTTTTCAAGAATTTTGAGAATTGATTCTCAAAAACCCTTCGAGGATGTTAATATTGCTGATTCATGTGAGCCTATCAAATTTTGTACCTTCCTCTAGTCTTCATAAAAAAGGACAAATCCCAACACTTAGCCATCAAAAAGTTGCCAAGAAGTGAGTGTATGGTTGATCTGCCAAAAGCCTAGAACATATCGAAGAAGTAAACGACAAGCAACCAGCTACACCCTTTTTCCCATCCCATTTTCTCTAAAATATGGTCAAGTGGTCCCCTCTTTGTTCGTATAGTATATATTAATCCTGTAACCGATATAACCGGTTCCCATTAAAAGAATGCGCAAACAACCTGGTGACCCCGTTGTGCCCGAGGCTGTTGTGTCCGTTTTATTTTTTAGGCTTTGTCTCGAGCTCAAAAATAAAATCCGAATATTTTTTTTTCGAGCTCAAAGTGCAAAAAACTTTTGAAGAAAATGAAGTTGATTGAACACTATCAGCTTAGTAAACGAACGAAAATATTATGATGTTATTTTTGTATCCTATTTGTTGTTCATTTATTGAAGAAAAACGTGATTCACATAGTAAGTTGAAAATCTCTAATTTACTGTAAGTTGAAAAATAAATGTGATCCGTTTCTTTCCCCACAGTATAGCGTAAAATAAAATAAATGTGATTCTAGACATCAAGTTTTCTTCTTCCTTTTTTCCCTTGATGACACGATGTCTAGATTAGTTTACCTACGTTGTTTATTTTCCAAACCCGAAGTGAAGTAAAAAATTGGAGTGAAACTCTAATACTCTCTCCGTCCCAAATTGATAGTCCACGTTGTTTATTACCGAAAATGACAGTTAAACGCAAGTTTTGGAAAAAGTATATGATTACAAGTTGTCATGCTTCCATTAACAAACCCCTTGACTTTGTAAACCACGAATGCAATTCTTGTTCTGGAACATTAAAAATTCCTGAAAATTTGCTACTTGATCAGATTCCTAAACTAATTGAAAGTTGTATTCCTTTGAAATCCGACCACACATATGGGTTTCCTTAGTGAGTCAAGTCACTATATTCCCATAGTGACCGCGATTGTGGGCACTCTAAAATATTCATTTGAGATCGGAACCGTTCATTTTTTTCATAAATGTTGAGCACATCATAGGTACAAAAAATTATGATTATCGGAGATGGGTAGACATACAATTGAGACAAATTTGTCTTATAGTGTATTCTCCAAATGATATTGGTCATCCATATAAATGGTACCCGAACATATGGCTACCAATATCCAATTAATTTAATTTTTTACAAGAATGATCTACTCAACGTACCCAACAAATTGTACGGTTCCGATCCTAAATACATATTATAGAGGACCCATAATTAAGGTCACTACGGAAATATAGTGACTTGGGTCACTACGGGTACCTCAAATCTGTCTACCAAGTGTGTGATTTCTATTTGTTAAATTTTCAATTTTCATTCGCGATTACGACATTGAAAAATAGCCGAAGTGTTTGTTACGTCATAAAATTGCGTTTCTATGTTCTACTCAACTTAATAATCTAAATTGTTTTGCGATTGCGAATGTCATTTTGATGATTTGATCTGCTTATTTTTTAAGTTGAAATTCGTAGGTCTTCATGATTCGGCAATCCCACAATCGTAGCCATATTTCACTTTTTTTTTATTTGTCATGACATAATTCAATTCAAAATTATTTCTCTTTTTTTTATGGTAATGAAGGATGTTCCGAATCAGTTTGTGCGCATTTCAAACTAACCTCTATAGCCCCTCTCATAGTTGTTTCACACATTTACACTTGAGGGTCAAGTGGACTCAAGAGTTGTTGCCAAGGAAAATCGAATATGAGATCTTAGGCGATAACAAACCCGCAAGGCCCAGGTAAGGCTACAAATGAAACAAGCCGTTCATAAATTGTTCGAGATTTTCAGTAAAGGCTTGTTCGAGTTCGATTCGGTACTAAACGAACCAAACGTGAGCCTCAATTTTAGAACTCATTTAATAAATTAGCCAAACCTGAACCTCACAGTATTCGGCCCGATTGAGTATACATGTACATCTCATAAGAATTTAACATATAACCTTGAATTTGTATAAACATTTACATGTGAAATAATGAAAATTTTATAACTTGTACATGAAAAAAGTTTTAAAAATATTATAAACTTAAATATTAATAGGCTTTTATAATTTCGTATATCTATGAACTTAATTATGTACAAAATCTAAATTTTCATTTAAAGTTCTACATATATATGAGAGCATAAATATTTAATATTTTTGACTCGTTAAGACTCGTGAACAATTTTGAATTTGACTCAAGCCTATACAAACTCGACTCATCAGATTTTCATTGACTTTGAGCTCGGCTCAAGTTTGGGGGTTACCGACGGATGTGTGGAGCCTACTCTGAGGCATCCTTAACATTTAAAAACAGTTTTACCGAATAATTATAAGTATTTCATCCAACTATCTAACTTTTATTCAAAATACAAATAAAATTGTAGTAAAAAGTTGAACAAAGTACTCACAATTATTCGACTGAGCTGACTAGTGGAGTGAGCCCCACACACGACCCAGAGTTGAGTTCCAAATTTTGGGGGCGGGAATGCTGCTGTGCAACGGATGCACAGGAGCTGCTGTGCAGCTGGGAAATGCCATAAGCGGGGCCATTTTGTGGGGTGTGGGCTACAAAAGTGGTTTGCCAAATGCGATCTTGTGGGACCCATTTTCGGGTCCCACACAAATGATGTTCAAACAAGATAATTTTTTTACAGGATGCTCTTCTAAAGAAACTCTGCAATGCCTATGGTTCAAATTAATGGATTACCAAACGCACATTTGTATAACTTTTCTTGAAGATTTTTTCAAACTAAAGGATCCTGAATTTTGAATGAAAATCAAACCAATTAAATCAATTCAATTACGTAAAATTATCCAATGGGCCTGATTTTTTTCAAGACCATTTGAATAATTATTTTAAAATTATTTAATAGTTTGGATCGTTTGTGTGGAACCAAAAAATGGGTCCAACAAGATTGCATTTGGCAAACCACTTTGGTACCCCACAAAACGACCCCGTTTTTGTCCTATCCTAGCAGCTGTTGTGCAACATCCCCACCTCCCCAAATTTTGGGCTTCAAGGTCGGTTTTCTTCATTATTCCTCAATTAATATTTACATTTCTATCTAATTATTATCAATATTTTAAATTATTATTCTCATTTTCTCATCTATCTCCAATCATTACCCATATTTCTAATTATTATACACATTTATCTCTCTCTCTAGAACATCTTTTAGGGTTTCCCCTCTCTCTCTCTCTCTCTCTCTCTCTCTCTCGCAGATCCCCCTCTCCTCTCTCCTTACCGCTTCGAAGCCCTTCCTCTCCGGTCTCCATCCCCTTCCTCCATTTTCACTTTTCACTTCTTCCTCCATGGATCTCCTTGTGGGTTCCGGTT
>JAXBDA010005238.1:0-25278 GCA_036023075.1 Gaultheria prostrata
CTGGCGGCGTGCACTTTATCTTAACGTCCTCCACGTGTCCCCTCAGAGCCAAGCCGAAGTCGCCGAGCCGAGCGTTATTTTCGCCGTCGATTAAAACGTTAGACGACTTTATGTCACGGTGAATAACGGGCGGGTTCGATAAGTGGAGGTGATGAACAGCTTTGGCAACTTGTAAAGCGAACCGGACCCGGGTCGACCAGACCGGGGGTTTGGAATTGGTGTGCAGGATATCATATACGGACCCGTTTGGCATGTACTCGACTACGATTACTTTTCTTCCACCGGAATCTGAACTGAAGCCAAGCAGATTGACGAGGCGCGGGCTCCGGACGCGTGAGAGGATCTCGATCTCGTTGTCTATGGTGGTGGGGGCGGTGGATTTTTTGACGGCGGCGAGGAGGTTGCCGTTGTGGAGGGAGGCTTTGAAGACGGAGCCGTGGCTGCCTTTGCCGAGGAAGTTGGTGGGGGAGAAGGAGTTGGTGGCGGATTCGAGGTCGGAGTAGGAGAAGTGAATGATTTTGTGAATGGTTTTGGGTTTTCTGTGTGATTCCCAATTGTAGGGATCGCAAGTTGCGATGGAGGAATCAGCATTGCAAGAGAGGTAACCCATTAATGGAATTGTAACTTTTCTACAGTGTGAGAGAGGGGTTCTTGGAAGGAGGAGAGGTTTAATAGAGAGAGAGAGAGAGAGAGAAATGAGAGCGGCAAAGGCGACGGTGGATGTTGAATTTGGTGTGTCAATCAATGGTGATTTACAGGAAAAAGAAAAAGGGAAAAGGAAAAGCAAAATTCAAAGTTGATTTGTTATTATAGGAGTATTATTCTAGTGTTTTTTCGAACTTTTTTTTTTTAGGAAAATGCTAATGTATGCCCAATACGGACACGTTAAGGTTGAAAAAGTATATTAAAATGTGTAAAAAAAAGTATAGAAATATGTGAAAATGTATTGAAAAGCATAAAAAATATATTGGAGTATATGTTATTTTTATTTATTTATGTGCTATTGTGTGCCCATTGAGTAGGGATGGGCATCTCGGCAGACCCTCCCCGATCCAACCCATCCCCTCTTCGAATGGTAAGGGATTCAGAGATTTTTTCGAGGATCGGGGAGGAATGATAATTTTTAAAAAAAATAATTCGGAGATCGGGTAGGGGTTGGTATAGTCAGTCCCCTCCCCGATCCCCGCATCCCCATTCACACATATATATATATATATATATATATATATAGTACACTTCCATTCCGGACGTCCGGATTGGAATAAAATCCGGACCATTATTTTTTCGTCACTTTCCGGACCAAATCTCAAAGATCCGAACCGTTAAATGTGTTTGAAACGTATTTTTAAGGTCGAACGCGAGGATTCATGAAAAAATACACTCAGAAGGGGTTGATCGGAGCACTTTTGTGAAAAAAAACGCTCACATTTAACGGTTCGGATCGTCGAGATTTGGTCTAGAACAATGAGGTCCGGATGGGTCCGAATTTTATTGGTTTGGATGGGAAGCTTGGTGTGTGTGTGTATATATATATCACATATTTATATTATAAGTTTATAATTTTTTTTTTGGGACAAATTTATAACTTAAGTTACTTGTAAAACATTTGGGTTACTCTCAACTCTTCCACACTTCACATTCGTCTCCATCTGGGCTCTGGCCATCACATCTCTCAACTCTCAAAATCAATGGTTGTCGTCTCTCTCTCTCTCTCTCTCTCTCTCATGAGTCATGTCTCAATCTCAAAGGAGATATGAGAGGAGGCCGAAGCCTGAGAAATATTACCAGGAAATGTGTTTGTAACATAAGTTTCATCCAGTTAGACAAAAAGATTATTCCCTTCATATTAAACTGCAAAATTTGTTTCAGAATTCCAAAAAGATTGTGTCTGACTATCCCCTACTTGTACTTTTGTTGAACTTTTTTTTTTTGTGATGGAATCTGTACAGGAGATTTTTTTTTAGTTTTAGACCATTGTTAGAAATTTGGCTAGGTTGTAGAGCCTGAATTTCTAGTGAACTTTTGGATCCTCGATTCCCCGTGGGGATCTCCGTTCCCGCATTAGGGCGGAGATGAAGGTTAAAAAAATCTCTGGTGGGGATCAGGAAGGGGATGGGGATTGATATGGGTTCGGGGATGGAGGTAGTAGTATCCACCCCTACCCTCCCCATGCCCATGCCTATCTTTAAGCACACGTTAATAAGACCTTTTTTTTTTTTTTTAAAGAATTCGTTTTCTTTGTTAAACATGCAAAGGCATGCGTAGCTCTGGCAAGAATGTCTTGGAGGTTGGTCTTCAAGAAGGGAAATTCTAATTTTTGTGTTTTTTAAATGTTGTTGTGACTCATGTTGTCAATCCTTCAATTCTACTCAATGTGTGACTAGATTCAATGGCATTAATTGTTGGAAATGTAGGAAATGCAATTGCTAAAATATTACCCACACGGCCACACCCACACTTACTAGTTACTAGTGTCTCGGCTGGCTCCATACACACTGGGTGGGTGCAGTATGTGTGGAGCCTACACATTTGTAAGTGTGGTTCTAATATAGCTTGTGTAAATTGGGTATCTAAATATTTTGTTTTGTTTTTTTTGAAAATTTTCACCAGTTAGCCTACGCGCGAGTAGAATGTGATTAGTTAACGAGCTAAGAGCAAATCCAATGCAGGTTCTATATCCAGTTCTATACTCAAATTATAGCACCAAATGCAAAATCTGGAATCCAGCCCAGTTCACAACCCCAACTGCAAATTACCAGAAAATCAAACAACGGACATACCTGAAACCCGCCGGAAAGTGTCCGGAAAATAAAAGAACCAACCACTGGTGATGGTAGCTAGCTTTGATCGTAGCCATGTACCTTCGAAGACGACTGGTGGTGGTGATGGCAACAACCGGAATCTCACCGGTGATGGCTTGACCCTCCAAATCGATCAGAGGAAACCCTAGCCTCCATTTTTCTCACCGGTTCCAGAGGGTGAACACATGTACAGATCGGTTGAGAGATTGAGAGGTTGAGAGAGAGAGAGAGAGAGAGATGCCGATCGGTTTCCCCTTTCCCCAATTTCTTTCTTCTGTCTCTGGAACCGATCGATGGAGATGGGAAGAAAGAGAATAGAGGGAAAATTATTCAGTGCATCCAAGAAGGAACACCAATCGGTGTTCCGAACGGTTACATCAACGGCTAGAAAGCTACCAACGGCTCTTTTTTTTTATTTTTTTCTTCATTCCAACGGTAATTTTGTTTCATTTCCTATAAATAATGGAAGTGTGAACAGATTCTTCCACCTATTTGCACTTTCTTCTTCTTCCATCATCACCTCAGAGTCAAAAAATTAGTCTACAAATTATGGGAGATTCAAGTCGTACCGCTAGAGTAAAATCATTCACTACAGAATAGGATGAAGCGATTTGTAATGCGTATTTGTGCATTACTCAAGACCCGATTATCGGTAACTCCCAGCCACGTGGTCAATTCTGGACCCGGGTGCTACAAGAGTATAGCGAAAAAATAAATGACGATCAACGATCTGAAGCAAGTATCAAATCTCGTTGGCAAATAATCCAGAAGAATTGCAACAAATTCCGTGGGTGTTTAAGAAGTGTTCAAGCTCTAAATCAAAGTGGCATGACCTATCAAAATGAGGTAATAGATTTTTTTTAAACTTGTACTAATAATTTTTTTTTAAACTTGTACTAATAATTATCTTTTAAACTTGTACTAATTAATTTTTCTAAAACTTGTACTAATAATTTTTTTTAAACTTGTACTAATAAATTTTTTTAGTTAATAATAAAATTTTCTTATCCAATATACAGTATGATATGGCAAAGCAAGCGTACTATGAAGACACTGGAAAATATTTCAGTGGTATGGATGGTTGTTGGGCCATCTTAGAACATGCTATTAAGTGGCAGGATGTCAATCCTGGTGGGAGGAAAGCAAATACTCCTGACATGGCCACGAGCTCGTTCCCTTTTTCCCCTGATGCATCTCAAATACCAAGCACATATGAGTCTTTAGATGCGGAAACCACTCCGGATAATGCCACTCCTTCAAGTGGAGGTAGTGGCAGTGTGTCCTCGCCAAGGAAGAGGCCTGGTGGAAGAAAGCTAGCTAAGGAAAAGAAAACAAAGAAGAAGGAAGAAGAAGTTGAGCATAAGAAACAAACTAACTTGTTGGAGAAACTCAACAAAACTGTAATTGATAACCAAGTTAGGAGGATTGAATTGGAAGAAAGAAAAGTTGCATCTTTAGAAAGGCAGACAGTATGTGAGGAGAGGGCGATGGTGAGGAAGGAGAAAGAGACGGTGAGGAAGGACAGAGAACATGAGGAAAAGATAATGCAGATGGACTTGTCTCAGATGCAAGACCCGCAAATGAGGGCTTATTACGAGCATCGCAAGGCTGAAATCATGGCGAAATTCTCCAGTTCAAGTTCCGCACCTTATCATACTGATCTACCTGAATATTGATCGTTGTAGTGATTCATTTCCTATTAATGTAACTTTAAAGTTGATAACTGAAATGCGTTTTTATTTAGCTAATTTCCCTAACACGGGAAACGTATTACAACATTGGAACTAAAATTACGTAACTAATTTCCACAACACGGGAAACGTAGTACAACATTGGAACTAAAATTATTTAACTAATTTCCACAACACGGGAAACGTACTACTATATTAAAAGTGCAACTGAAATGCTCATGCTTCCTCTCCTCTACGGCCCCAGAGGTGTTCAATAATATCATTGCGAAGTGCGTAATATGTCTCAGTAGATCGTATCTTCTTGTTACAAGCGAGGAATTCATTGAATGTGGCTGTTCGCTCTCGTGAGACTTGAAGTGGCCTCTCACGAAGTAGTTCAGCTGCTTCAACATCATCTTCACCACGTTGGTACTCAATTATCATGTTATGCAAGATAACACAGGTTTTCATGATGTAGTATAGATCTACCTGGTCCCAAAAACGGGCCGGACCTTTCACAATTGCAAAGCGTGCTTGTAGCACACCAAATGTCCTTTCAACATCTTTATGATATCGCTCCTGCATTCTTGCAAAGTGAGCCTTCTTTCTGTCACTGGGCTCTCTAATGGTTTGGACGATAGTCGCCCATTTTGGGTAGTACCATTAGCAAGGTAGTACCCCATGTCGTATTGCCGTCCATTGATGACAAATTGGGCAAGCAGGGCACGACCAGAACGAAGTTGATCAAAGAGAGGAGACTGATCAAGCACGTTGATATCGTTAAATGAACCGGGCATCCCAAAGAAAGCATGCCAAATCCACAAATCATATGAGGCAACAGCTTCAAGTATGATGGTGGGCTTCTCAACGTGTCTGGTGTACATACCGTGGTAAGCAGCTGGACATTTATCTTATTGCCAGTGCATACAGTCCAAGCTGCCTAGCATCCTAGGGAATCCACGATCCTCGGCCACACGTAGGAGCCTATCAAGATCGGCTTCGTTTGGAGCCCTCAGGTACTCTGGTTCAAAGATCTCCACAACTCCTCTACAGAATCTCATGAGTGATTCTATAGCAGTACTTTTTCCAATCTTGACATACTCATCGACACTATCAGCTGGCATCTTGTATTCAAGCATTCTCAGTGCTGCGGTTATCTTTTGGATACCAGATAGACCAGCAGCACCAACAGCGTCGGACTTTTGGACGAAATAATCGTCGTGTTGCTGGAGTTGAGTCAAGATCCTCTCAAACAAGGGTTTAGCCATCCGAAAATGTTGGCGAAAAATTCTTTCACCAAAGAGGGGATCTTCACTAAAGTAATCCGAATGGATTCTTTCGTTGGCAGCAGCCCTATCACGGCGGATGAAAGCTCGGCCACTGACAGAACCAACATAACCCCCTTGTTGGTTATGACGCCTTTGCGTTTGTTCGTAGTGGTTCATCAGTAGCGTTTGCACCATTGCAACTTCATCTTCATCGGAGGAATCTCCGTCGAAATCTCCCCGCAATACCCTTTTGGTTAACTTGCTCATGATTTTAGTTTGGAAAAGAAAGTATATCAGGTAGATGAGAATGGGTGTGGTGGCTGATTGAGGTTGGATGTGTATTTATAGAAAAGTTGGATAGACTGGTGGTTGAAGAAAGTTAGACGAGAAAGTTAGGTAGAATGGTGGTTGAGGAAAGTTAGATAACAAAAATATCTGGGGTTGAATGGTGGTTGATAACGGTGGAACGGGGGGTTGAGAATGGTGGATTGAAAAATATCCGAAATTTTAGGTAGAACGGGGGTTGAGAATGGTGGCTTGAAAAATATCCGAAAAATTAGGTAGAATGGGGGTTGAAAAATTAGTTGGCAACGGGGGGTTAAAAAATTAGATCACAACGGGGTTGAAAATAACTAGGGGTGTCCACAGATCGGATCCGGATCCGATCCGATCCACTCAGAGCGGATTGTGGTTTTTAAGATCCGGAACCGATCCGTAGGTGACATACGGATGGATCGGATCATTACGGATCGGATCGGATCGGGCGGATTTGATAGATTAAAGAAGGATTATTGCGCGGATCGGATCCGATCCGGTCAAAACGGATTTGGGTTTTGAGGATCCGCAACCCATCCGTACATACCTCGGATGGATCAACGGATGGTTCGGATTGGTCGGATTGGTCGGATTGGTGGATCGGATGATCCGCTGGACAGCCCTAAAAATAACGTAGATAGTTGAATTAGGGTTGAAAAAGTAATTAACAGTGAGGTGGAGGGAAAGTTAGTTAAATTTGGAATTGTTTGTTTCTAAAATAGAACCAACCACTAGAGGCTGAGTTCTATTTTAGCACCAAAAAACACTTTTTGGTGCCAAAATATGGCAATGGCTATAGCCATTTTGAAACTTGCATTGGATTTGCTCTAAGAGTATTTCAGTTCAAAAAAAAAAAAAGACCTAAGAAAATCCATTATGCATAAATTAAATCGCTCTGTTCCACATTGCTCGTTCTTTAAATTATTTTGGATTGTTCTAAATTCTTCGTCATTTTTGAAAAGTAAAAAATAGTTCCGTTAAGTTTACTCTAACGCCGTTAGTTTAGGCCTCCAAATGACTAAAATACCCTAAATGTTTTGGCGTTTTAAACAATTAAGTCTTGACTCTTTTTTTTTTTTTTTATTCAATTAGATTTTTAATCATTAAAATCCAATAAGACTTTTGGTTATATGCAATTGAATTTGTGTAAGTATTTGTATGGTTTACATATTTACTAATTTGTAGTTTTTTCTTTTAAAAATGATATTTGCCACATAATGTATCTCACTATTTTTTGGTCATAGATCTCCAGTCTTGCCGTTACTCTGTCCGAGCGTCGGGTAAATTTTTTTTATTTGGGACCAAGTCCTCATTAGGCTACCTACATATTCTCCGGCCACAGGAGATATCAGGATTCCCGTAGTTTGGAAGAAAACTGAAGTTCTAGAGAAGTTAATATCGCTGGGGAATTTGAGCCAGCGAGGCATAGAGGCGTTTCAACCTTACGCAGAGGACAATGTCTAGACTCTGGCGGTTAAAATGCTGGGGATATTGTGGACGGTGCCACGCGGCAAAAAATATTTTTGATTTAAAAGAGAACAGAAAGAGTCGCCACCCGGGTTTTATTTTGAAAAAAAATTATTTTGCTACCCGAGAAACCATTTAAAATAAATAATGACTCTTGTGCCGTTTTGGAAAAGGATTTGGTTTGCGAAAAAGATTCTTGGATTCGGAAGCCAGGTTACGGACGGGGAATGTTTTATTTAAAAGCACCCTGCTCACCAGAGAAAAACTCGGTCTCTACTAAATATTTTGTGGGATTTTGGAAAATATTTTTTTGAAAAACCTTATTCACATAACAAATAAACATAAAAATGGACATAATAATAATAAAAAAGAAATAAATGAGCACAACAATAATAAAAAGAAGTAAAGGGACTTAATAGTAAATAAAAAGGAGTTGATGGGTGTAACTGTAATAAAGGAGTAGTATCCGAAAGCAGAAAACAGAGGAAAAACAGAGCACAAATTTTAATTTTTAAAGTTAACCGTACGGTCTACTTGAGTTAGCCCACGGTGAACGCAAGTTAGCTGCGCGGTTAACTTTTTCTTTGAAAATTTTGAAAATTTTAGTTTTTGACAGAAAGCTGGAAATAAAAATGGTTTTCAAAAATAGCATTTATTTATGAAAAAACCATTCCTTTGATCTGGAAAAAGTAGCATTAATAGAAATGTATCTCCCCATGGAGGCGGTACCACACGATTATGGGTGATATCGCATGATACAACCCCGGGAGGTCGAGTTTCAGTGGAACATAGTCAACTGAGTTCAAAAGGGAGTATAAAAACTCAGAGACACCCCTCAGAGTATCAAGTCTATGAAGCTTGACTAAGAAACGACCGTTATACCTTTGAAGCGATTTCCCTGGAATTGAACCGACGATTGGATTGCAATTTGTGGGTTTGGGTTTTTGAAGTGAGATTTTCATGTGATTTGGTTACAGGAAAATGGAGATGGTATATGAGATTGAGAGAGAAAAGCTTGACATAAATTTTTCATGGAGTTCTTCTATATTTTTTTTCGTTTTTTTTTTCTCGGTGCTGCCCGGGTTTTTATAGGCGGGAGGAGGGTGAACAAATCAAGCAAAAGATTTTTGAAAATGATGATATTCGTTCAAATATATTCGCCTGCAAAATGATTTTCTGAACGTTTCCAGGATCTCCAATTTGACAACAAGGTTAGCCGTACGGTCAATGCAAGTTGACCGCATGGTCTACTCAAGTAAACCGCACGGTGGAGTTGATTTTTTTGATTTTTCAATAAACAAGTGTACCGTACGATGCAGTTAACAAGCCAAACTTTGTGGGGCCGCCCCGGGTGTTACCGAACTCCGTTTTGCACGTGGTTGGTACTGTTGAAAAGCATGTTAAGTCTACTTTCTAACCCAAGTGGTTTGGACACAAAATAATCTGTACATAAAAAGTTATGATGATTTTACCCTCGGGTGGTCGGAAAAAGAGTCATTTTGGTAAAATCCTCATATCTCTCTCATTTCAAAACGGATTGAGACATATTATATATCAATAGAGAGGGTTTTTAATGTACAACAAGATGGTGTAGGGTAGGATTTATATTGAAGAGATTTTCCATGGCTTTCTATTACAAAGAGTATTGTTCCAAAACTTCCGAGGCACATCTTGATCTCTATCATCAATGGGGATTTAAAGATGCCCGAGGATTTCTAAATTGGGGTGTCTACAGATACAAAAGCAATACGGGAACCTTCAGAACATCTCTGGAAGATTCTGAGACTAGAGAATGGTCTAAAAACACCACAACTCTGTGGGGAAGAATTGAAAAATGACCATCCGGGGCTGCCGACAGCCAACGGGGATCCTGGGATATTATTTAGCTGGCTACATGGCCGAAAATTGGTTTAAAATGCAGTTTTACAAGTCTTTACAAAAAGTTTTAAAAAATTTGTGCGGAGCCGAAAATGGCTATCGGCGGGCCCCGAGATATAGGGCTGTCAACGGTTCGGTTTGGTTCGGATTGGTATGAATCCGAGGACCGAACCAAAAGTCTATGGTTCAAGGAAAGGCAATCCGTGTCCAAACCAAAAGTCTACGATCTGGTTCCGAAACAATAAAAAAAACTCACGGTTCGGTTCACGGTTTATCCACGGATTATTACAATATTCCACAAAATTAAATAAATAGATTCCACATTTCACATTCAAAGCCAGATAAAAAAAAAACAGGTTTCCAGATTCCAACACAATAGATTGGCTTTAACAGCAGAGCACAGCTCGCCGAATAATCCACAGACAAGTGACAGAAATCTGACCGTATGAGATTCACTTGCAAAATGGAATAAGAAAAATATTATTGCACACAGATAAAGGTTAAATGGGCACAGTACCCATTTGCATACAAAAGATTAGGCACTCAATAAAAACAAACCATGTCAGTCATAGAGAAAAGGCTTCCAATTAACATAACGAAACAGAAAATATACCATCAGATTAAAGCAAGTACCACATAATATAAAGGAAACCATTTTGGTTAAATAATTTAGAATAATATGTTAAATTAGAATTCTCATCCCAATATTATATACATATAGGACAAGGATCTTATAAGGGCTCCCTTACATAGCTTATGTAAGAGATTTTTCGTTCGAGATTGAATTTCGACAATCCGAACAGTTAGATTCATTTAGAATGTGATTTTAAGGTCCAATGCGAGGATTCGTAAAAACAAAATACCCGGAAGGGCTTGATCCGAGCATTTTTTGATAAAAAACATATATGTACGTTTTTATCGTAAAATGCTCAGATCAAACCCTTCCGGGTATTTTTTTTTTACGAATCCTTGCGATGGACCTTAAAAACATGTTTTAAACACATCTAACGGTTCGGATCGTCTCGGATCATCGAAATTCAATCTCGAACGAAAAATCCCTTACATAAGCTATGTAAGGGAGCCCTTATAAGATCCTTTTCCTATATATATACATATTTTTTTATTTATAAAATTCTCAAGGTCCGATTCGGAAACCGAACTGCGAAGCACGGTTTTCTAATTTTCAATACGTGTTCGGACCATTAATCCACGGACCTAACCCAAAACCTACAGCCCGGTCCGGTTCGGTTCTGTTCGGTCCGGATTCACGGTTCGCAGGTATTTTTGACAGCCCTACCGAGATATGTCCAGTACAGTTTTGGAAAGTGAATACAATTTTTATGGTAAAAAGTTGGAAAATCATGACCGGAGCTCGAACAAGGCGACCGGTAGTTGCCGGTAAATATTCGGTATGGTTTTAGATGGTAAAAGTGGGCACAATTGACTTTTTGGTGAAACGTTGAATTTTCCCACCCAGAGCTGAAAAATGGTCTACGGCGGGTCCCGGGTCGTCTCCGGTGGGGTCTATGTTTTGGAAATAGATTTTGAAGTCCGAGGGGTATTTTGATAAAAGTTGGTTTCAAGGGTCCAGATAACTGTCTGTCGGCAGGCCCTGGGTAGCTTCCGTATCAAATTCGTAGGCTAAACTGACTCTAGTATGATAAAGGGGATTATGGCAATTTTGACCTGAAGCTAACCCTAGGTGTGACACATGGGTATTTTGGTAATTGGGGGAGAAACTGATAACAGATCCGGAACAAAGTCAAGATGGACCCTACGACTCCTTGGCATGTATGACATTATCTGAAAAAATACACACAGAATACAGTAAAAATGATACCGTAAATATAATAGAAAAGGCTGTCCGACTCCTGCGCGGGAACTCGGACAGCATAACTGGTTGCCCTTGGGCAGATATAAAAGGGGCGTATGAATAGCATTGTGAAATATAAAATTATCGTGATGGGAGAAAATATTTGCTTTTGTTATGACCGAACCATCATCGGGCTGCCTGTATCCCGCACTTGGGGGAATCAGGTCATTCCCTAGTTTGGACCTCGGTCCGAGTTATGGGAATATAACTGAATTCATTGGATTAATCTTGATGGTTTTCTTTTGGGGATTTTCTACGTACTGTCCGAACGGCTAGTCAAGTCAAAGTAAGCGATCTAAGAAGATTCCGGAAAAGACCCAGAGATAATGGTAGAGTCTCGCAACGGACCCATTTGAAGTACCACACCTCTTCAGCGCGTACGCCGTTTTGACAGGATTTTGGTATTCCTCGTCTTAAACCTCGACAAGAGTGTCATGGTGCACTGCGACAGTGTACGTCTATATTATTGGTGTGTTTTATCGACACACAGATTGATTGAATATAAATATGCAGTATAAAGACGTCGGAATTTGGACATGAGCCAGGTCCAAGGGCAGTAGCCGGACCGGCAAAGTTCTAGGTATTGCTACTACATGCCGAAAATAAGCAGACAGTTATTGATATTTGAATTTTTGTACTTACAGACTCCCGGCTCGAACCCCGAGTAGAGAATCGGACAAAGCTCCAGCTTGATATCAGATATATAACGTCCGAAAAAATTAGCTATAGCTTCCGATAGAAAATCCATTTACTTATGACCAAACGTTATTTTAGAAGTGGATGCCCGAAGCGTAGGGCTAGGTCGTTGTTAGCATCATAATCCAGCAAGACCGGGGTAGATTTCCACAGGGACCAAATACAAATGGCATGAGATTTGACTTCTGATGGATTTAGGCGTTAAGATGACCAACTTTTAAAGTGGATTTGTTTGTGGAATTTTCTCTACTTCGACTAAAAGACTAGAATTTGAAAGTTTAAACGATTTAAACTAAATGCAAAGTCAAGGGATTCCTATCACTCGTGACTTGGATTAAATTGCTCTTCTCAAGAATACACGGTTAAGGCACGTAGGCTTTGTTCGGTTTGGGTTTTAGATTTGGGATTTGGGTTTTGAGTGGACAGAGAAATGAGAAAGATAATTGGAAATAGGGGTAATGATTAGAGAGAGATAGAAATTAGAATAAAAATTGAAAATAGGGGTAATGATTGGAGGGAAATAGGGATAATGATTGGGTAATAATTTAAAATCAGGGTCTTCAGACCCAAACCGAACAAGGTTGTAGTAAACATGCTCAATCAGAAGGTTTGACATTTTAGCACATTTAGATTCTAGAAAATGGGTTTGTTCAAGAGTAGGGTTCATTGAGACATTTTTACAAAGACTTTGAATGTCATACCTCTAAGCATCATGTTTGGCAAGTGGTCAAGCCCTTGCCTACACAAGATAAAAAATGTTAACAAATCTTAGTTTTGAGACATAAAACTTGAATCCTAACTCTTAAACAAACTTGCTTTGATGCTCATTTGTTGAGAAGAACAACCCAAGCCATGGGGTGCTAATCACGCCATGACCAAGCCTTACGATACTACTCACACATAATCAAAGGAGAAGTGAAAATACTAAGTAGAAAAGACATGAAAAGTGAGACATTGATTCTACTAAAATAAAATAAGGATCTATGTAGCAAATGAAGAGTACAATAACATTAATGAAGACAAAGTACCTTGAATTTAAGTAGAAAAGCCAAAAATCTAGAGAGAAGTGGGTGTACAAGAGAGTAAATGAAGATGGAGGTATAGAGAGAGAGAGTGGATATGGTAGATAACCTAATATTCTGATGTTAGGTGGCTTTTATTGTCCCGAACATCGTGTACAAAAAGTCTAAAATGCCCCCAAGATATTACAAAGTTGGGCTAAAAAATCTGCAGAATCTGGGTTTCCCAACCGGTAGAGCAAAATACTCCAACCGGTTGGGAATCTGCCAAAAGCTAGTTCCTTGTCTGTCTTGGCTGCTGGATTGGCCCAATCGATTGGGAAATGCTGAAAAGCAATATTTTTGTTTCTTGTACTCCTCTTGACCATTCGACATCCCGAGCACCCCTCCGGCACTTCATTTCATCATTTTTGGGGACTCGTGGCGGAATGCCACATGGCCTTCGGTCAACGGATCCCCTTGGAATCATTATGTGGCGTCAAAACACGCCTTATGCTCATGATTACCCTGTAAAGGTCAAAAACACAATTCGCGCGCAACATCAATCAATTTAAGCAAGTAATGCACGTGAGTGTGACAAAATGGGAGAGTTAAGCCTCTTTATTTACACTATTGGGACTTATCAATAGTAGACTGAGTTCCTACGTATTCTGAGTTTAAAATATATGTTGCTCCGATTCAAAAGAAAGGCCTAGATTCATATTATGAGTTCAATGTCCAGATCTATGTGTTGCCTCGGTATAATAAGGATAAGTAAACGTAGTAGATCCGAAACATATATATTGCCTCGAATTGGTGTTGTTTTCAGCGAATAAACTGGATCTATTGTCTATATTGCCTCGATGTTGCCTTCGCTGAAAAATCAGATCAATTGTGAGTATCAAAAACTTACGTGTTGCTTCAGTTGAAAACAGTAGGACTTGATGGGGTCCTGAATATAAAATTTCGTGATGGGTCCCTCAGAAAAAAAGCATGCTGGAAAGGGAAACTAAAATGCTATATGCATACAAAAGGTTAGCGAGCATGCTAATCATAATCATCGAGGGAAATGGGACTGAAGCCTATAAAGTAGTCACTACAGTGGATACCCAACCTTTGTGATTGGAGATCCCATGAAGAAGTTCAATGGGTAACAACGAAGATGTAGGTTGGCTCAAAGAGCCCTAATTTTATTGAGGGATAGTCCCTGGTCTTATTTCTATGGTGATAATGCTCATAAGTGCAACTGGTTATGGAAAACATAGTCCTAGTCACTGTGACGAGTTAGGGAGAGCAAAAGCTCTAAATGCGTCCAAAGTAGGTATTCTACGGGGTATCAGGTCAAAGATAACCCTGAAGGTCTCACCTAAGTGGGTGTGGTAGTGGGGTCGCTACTGTGGAAGATTAGGCTACTCCCTAAAACAAGGGTTGTCAAAAAAAATCTGCGAACCATGAATCCGGACCGAACCAAACCGGACCATAGGTTTTGGGTTAGGTCCGTGGATTAATGGTCCAGACACGTATTGAAAATAAGAAAACCATGCTTCGCGGTTCGGTCCATGGATTTTCATAAAAGAACCGTGGATAAACCGAACCGGACCGTGAGAATTTTATAAATAAAAAAACATGTGTATATATATATATATATATATATATATATATATAGGAAGAAGATCCTATAGGGGCTCCCTTACATAGCTTATGTAAGGGATTTTTCGTTCGATATTGAATTTCGACAATCCGAACCGTTAGATGCGTTTAGAATGTGTTTTTAAGGTCTAACGCGATGATTCGTAAAAAAAAATACCCGAAAGGGCTTGATCCAAGCATTTTTTGATAAAAACGTTATACATAGCGTTTTTTCAAAAACTGATTGGATCAAGCCCTACCGGTTATTTTTTTTTTTACGAATCCTCGCATTGGACCTTAAAAACATGTTTTAAACACATCTAGCGGTTCGGATTGTCTCGGATCATTGAAATTCAATCTCGAATGACAAATCCCTTACATAAGGCTTATGTAAGGGAGCCCTTATAAGATCCTCCTCCTATATAGATATATAATATTGTGATAAGAAATTTAACATATTATTCTTAATTATTTACCATAAATGGTTTCCTTTTTATTATGTGTTACTTGCTTTAATCTGATGGTATATTTTCTGTTTCGTTATGTTAATTGGACGCCTCTTCTCTATGAATGAAATGGTTTGTTTTTATTGAGTGCCTGATCTTCTATATGCGAATGGGTACTGTGCCCATTTAACCTTTATCTGTGTGCAATAACATTTTTCTTATTCCATTTTGCAAGTGAATCTCATACGATCAGATTTCTGTCACTTGTCTATGGATTATTCGGCCATTTCTAAATTTGAAGTTGAATTTGAAGTGACCATTTCTGGTCTTGAAATTGAATTTGAAGTTGAATTTGAAGCGACCATTTCTGGTCTTGAATTTGAAGGCGACCATTTCTAGTCTTTGAAATTGAATTTGATTGAAATTGAAGTTGAATTTGAAGCGACCATTTCTAGTCTTGAAGTTGAATTTGAAGGCGACCATTTCGGGTCTTTGAAATTGAATTTGATTGAATTTGAAGCGACCATTTCTGGTCTTAAAGTTGAATTTGAAGGTGACCATTTCTGGTCTTGAATTTGAAGGCGACCATTTCTAGTCTTGATTTTTGAAATTGAGCTTGAAGTTGATTGAAAAATTATCCCGGAGGACGATTGATTGAAAAGCTATCCCGAAGCATAATTGTCTAAAAGCAAAATTGTTTTGAAGGACGATTGATTGGAAAACTGTTGATTGAAAACATGTTCAGGAGGATGTTTGATTAAAAGCTTGTATCAAAGGAAAACCGCCACTGAGGACGCTTGATTGAAAAACTGCTGCATGATTGAAAAATCGCCATTGGGGACACTTGCTTGAAAAACCGCCACTGAGGACATTTGGTTGAAAAATGATCGTCATTGAGGACACTTGATTGAAAAACTGCCACTGAGGACATTTGATTGAAAATAATCGTTACTGAGGACACTTGAAAATAAACATGTCCCGGACGACAATTGATTTGAGAAACAAGGGGGACCATTTATGGCCAATTGATTTGAAAAATTATTCCGAAAGACGGTTTGAGTGAGACTCGGGGTTTGACACTTGACGACATAATGACAACATTCCCTTTTTTTTTCTTTTGAAAAGTAAGTAGCGCAACGGGCTGTCTCTTTTGCTTTACTTTCTTTCCTTTTGGCCATGGTTTGGATCTCAGGTTGGCTCTTGAGGCTTGAGCTTTTAGGTTGAGGTTTAACCCTAGGGTTAGTTTCTGTTGAGGCTGAAGATTGCGGCTTTGAGCTTTCTTGGATCCCGGCGTATGCTTGCTCCGGTGAATGGTGGTGGGCTGACATGCCCCAGCCTTGGACAAATGTGCCCCTCAGTTTTGAATTTTTGGCTATCATAGATTCTTCCATGCATTGAAATCGTCTTCCATGAGTCTAAGACTAACAAGACCATTTAGGGCCTGACTAGATAAAGACCTTGTGTGAATTTGGACAAGGCCCAGACAAAGAAGTGACTTTACAATGATGCCCCTTGGCAAGACATAGACAATGAAGTGTATTTTTGACAAGACCATGCTAACTGAAAGAATTTGACAAGACTGACAAGGCCGAGGGATTTGATCGGCCTTTTGAAGAACATAGCGGATTTTGACATTACTGAGAAGGCCGAGGGATTTGATCGGCCTTTTGGACAATGGGGGTGGATTCTGACAAGACTATGTTGACTTGAGCTCGACAAACTCGAGGATGGTAAAATGTGCCCCACAATTGATATTGAAACTGTTGTGGACGGCCACTTCCGGTGATCCGAAAAATGTTTTTGAAAATATGAGTCGCCACCCGGGATTTAATTTAGAAAATCTTTTGGTACGCGAGAAACTGTTTAAAAAAAATAATTGATGACTCTTGTCCCGTTCGGAAAAGATTTGGTCCGCGAAAAAGATTCTTTTTGGGTCCGGAAGCCAAGTTACGAGCGGGGAAGGTTTTTGGAAAAGCACCCCGCTTGCCCGGGATATTCCCGGTCTCTACTAAATATTTGTAGGATTTTCTTTTAAAAATGTTTTATTGAAAGTCATTGACAATTAATCAAGTAGATAACAGGAAATAACAAATAAATGAAATGAACACGATTACATAGGAATAAAACAAAATGAAGGGACTAAATGTTAATAAAAGAAAATTGAGGGAAAAAGTGTAATTTTAAAAATGTAAATCGCACTAGAGGATAAGAAAACAGGGGAGGTTTTCTGGAAAACAGGGGAGAACAGAGGAGAGTCGTTCGGCTTCCTGGAAGAACCGTCCGGCTCATATATAAGAGCCATCCGGTTCTGGATTAAGGCCGGCCGGCCCTCTGGCCGTGTTTTACAAAATATCTTCTATCCTCTGGATGGGACGGAGTTTGACTAGAAAATTGGTTTCCTTTATACAAAAACTCTCCTAAGAGGAGTGTCAATATTTAGAAAATGTTTTGGGGAAGAAATGTATCCCGAGAAAGGAACGAACCGCGCGATTATGATGGAAAATCACTTGTTTTGATACATCGGGAAGATTTTTACTGTAAATAAACTTTCCCGGACCCGGAGATAACTACTGGAGTTATTCCGAGTTCGGAAAAGACCCCTCAAATGACCGTGGTTACAGAACTCGGTCCAGAAAAGATGATTTTATACCTTGATTGGATCGATTCGAACGCCGAAAGAAATTTGTTTTTCCTCGGGTTTGATTCTCAATGCCTTTGAAATTTTTTTGGAATTGAGTAGATGTTTTGAAATGTTTTTCGTACGAAACTTCTTACTGAAAAAGGATGTAACTGGGCGGGGGAGAATTTTTCATGATTTTCCTCTTTTTTTTTTTGGCGATCTCTGGTATATATCGAACTGTCTTTTCCACCGAGGGAGTGAACCGATTTTATAGACGTTCAGGTTAACCACCGGATCACGCATGAAATTTTTGCCATCATGATATTCCCTGGCGCGGGGATTATATTCTTCTTCAATGAATCTCTGAACCCGGATTTTCAGACAAGACAGGTAACAGACACAGCCGGCCGGTTCTCAAAGAGAGCCGTCCGGCCCTGACGTCAAAGCCGTCCGGTCCTCTCAAGGGAATAAGGCCGCCCGGTCTAGGTGTTAAAGCCGTCCGGCCCTCTACTCCTTACTCCTGGAAATTCTTTGTTGTTTTAAAATGGTTTTAAAGGCGTGACCGATCATTTCAAGGTATTCTACATGTTTTCTTTTATTCATCATTGGGGAGACGCAGGGTCAAAAATTGGGGTGTCTATAGTTGCCCCTCTTCGATGGGACTTGGTTATCATTCTGTGATGCAAGTTGCGTTGAAGATAAAGAGACATCCCAATTTCGGTTGCCCTAACATACGAGAATAAAATCAATAAAACGTGGTCGAGCCCCTAAGGTTTCCTACGTACCCCATTTGTAGGGATCAGACCAAACATAGTTCATCAGGGCTAGAATCGAATAAATACCTTGACGGATTTTTAAAATCGAAATCACCGCTGAGGGCGCTGTGAAAATTGACTCCTCATTTATCAATGAGGGAAAAACGAACGAAATCAAAGATAAATTACCGAGGTGGATTGGAAGTTTGTCAGCACCATTGAGGATTTTATGAAAATAAATAGTACCATTGAGGATTCTATGAAAATAATTAGTACCATTGAGGATTTTATGAAAATAATACCATTGAGGATTTTATGAAAATAATACCATATAGGGTTTTAAAGAAATGATTCTAAAAGCAGAAGCTTTAGTTTTTTTTTATAAGTGGCCTTAATTTCACCGAAATAATAAAAGGAAAGTGGGGGACTTACATTGTAATTACTTCGATCGAGGGAGAGCCGGATGGAAACAGGAATGCCAGACGGCCCTATCACAGGGCCGGACGGCTGTCATCTTTTCTGGGTTTGGTTTTAAAACCGCCACTCCTCCGATTTCTCATTCTCGTTTTGAAATCCCTCCGATAGTTATCAAAAGGGGTAGTCGGCTTCTTCTTCTTTGTCTGATTTCTTCTCATCAAACTTACTCCCATAATTCGATCACAACCTTAAACCGATAGCCATGGATTCCGGCAATGGTGAGCGCCAATCGTCTTCCTCCAGTGAGGATGTGCCATCTCCGGCGCATGAAGAAGGGGCGGCGCGGCCATTTCAGGTCTAGAGTGACTCGGTTCCACCACGAATGAGTGAAATTGATTCGGCCATGGAGAATCTCGTACGTGCCGAGGACCGTGCGGTTCAATTAGAGAGTGGACAAGCCCGGGCGGCTGAGCTTGGTGGTGAGGACATACGCCAAGTGGTTGGGGACGTGGACCGGGCGGCCGAGACCAATGGAGAGACCCCTTTACAGATACCAGAGGTTGTTCAGACAGTGGCCCGTGAGGGTTCGGTTGCGAGTGGGCCCGTGGAGGGCAGCGGTGGTGATATCCGAGAGCCTGAGAGCGCGGTAGTTGACGAGGATGACACGGCTATGGAGGTTGATCGCCCGGGTGGCGAGGTTGCCACTCAGAGCAGCTCCACACCAGTAGACATTGGTGTTTCAGGTATGGGTACTCCTATTGCTGATGTTGAGATGAATGTAGTAGGCATAGATGTTTCCGTTGAGCCGAGGGCTTTGAGGAGAGACTTAGGTAAGGAGGTTATGGTTCCTCCCGAGGGTCAGAGTGCTGTTTTAGGTACACCGGTTAGGGGAGAGGCACGGACGCCTGGTAGTTCGGTATTGATTAGAGGACCCGGGGGTGATTATGTGGTGATGGAGGAGGGTAGTGAGGATAAGGGTTTACCTGGTTTCACTGAGCCTTCAGCGTCTCGGGTTTTTAGGAGTTTGACTTCGGCTCTGGGAGCAGGAGAGGGAGAGGCCGTAGACCCTACTTTGTTTCACAGACCTGCTGGCACTTCGAGTGAGCGGGGTATTACTCTAGGAGACACCTTGGAGGCGGTTACTGATGAGACTTTGGCCCGGAAGATTCAGGAGTTTCCGGACCTGGCGGTGTTAATTGGTGAGTCTTCGGCTCAGCAGAGAGCCGGAGGAGGTTCGGGATGAGGGTGTAGTGATCGGCGAGGTGAGGGTTTCCGTGGTAGCAGCAGTCAGAGCTTCTCTGAGGGACAGGCTCCCTTTCACTCCTGAGACTTACGTGTCGCGGACGCATTTCTTTGCATCGTCCGGGTGCGAGGTGTACGAGCCACTGTTGGCTTTCTACCCAGATTCACAGATCCTGCGGGACCTACAGACACACATTTCGAGGAGGCCTCTGGTATGTATCTTCATTTGTGTTTTTCCTTTGGATGTGATATTGCTGCTTTGTACTAAATGAATTTGTTGTTCTTGAAACAGGTGGATCGGCCCATGCTGGGATACGGAGGGTCGTTAAATTGCTTGGCGTTGTATGATGGGTTGCCACAGGGGGTGAGGGATTTGGTAGACAGATCTGGCTTTCTACCTTTTATACGGACACTGCTGCCGATATACTCTGACCGGTTTTTAGTGAGGGCTTTGATAGAGCGTTGGTGGGACAGCACCGACACTTTTCACTTCGGGTTCGAGGAGATGACTATCACCCCTTTGGACTTTGCGGCGACCAACGGCTTGAGGGTTGGCGGAGACCCGATTCCCTTTGACTCTGAGCTGTACTTGGACCATGCCACGATGCGGCATTACCTGGGGAGGGAGTTTGGTGACGTGCCTTCCGTGCGGGTGGATCGCTTGGTATCCATTTGGGACCATGAGCCAGACTCACCAGAGGAGACATCCCGGATGGCGAGGGCCTACTTGCTATACCTGTTTGGTTCTTCCTTGGTTCCGGACAAGCAGAACCATGTGCACTTGGGTTGGCTGCCTGCCTTGGAGGTAGTCGAAGAGGCAGGGAGGTTTGATTTCGGAGGTGCGGCCTTGTGTACACTGTACGTTTCTTTGGGTGCCGTTACCAGAGGGAGGGGTGTGAAGATCTGTAGTTATTGGAGAGTCTTGGAGGTAACACTGCTTGATTTTCCAGCTTTCAGTCGTGCTTTTGTATTGTTGCGCTGACTTTGAGAACTTGCAGGTGTGGGCCTATGAGGTATTTGGAGTTCCGGCTCCAAGGAACACTCACGATCCACAGGACGTGTTTCCGCGGGCGCTGAAGTGGACACAGAGTTACGTAAGGGAAGGCGGATTGAGACGTGATATGAACGCCCTCCGTATCTTCCTAGACCAGAGTACAGGGATTACAGTGAAATTTTTTGAAACTGTGCTTTCATGTCATTCAATTTTCTTGTAATGAACTTTCTGAATCCAGACTGATTTATCTTTGAATACTGTTGCAGGTTCGTTGGAATCCATGGGGTGATGCTGAACTCCCTTTCTTGGCTCGGAGCAGAAAGGTTACCCTGGGGCGGATCCTGCTGGAGTCCCCATTCAGTTGGAGGTGGTACTTGGGCGAGAGAGTGTCACGTCAGTCCCTAGAGTTGACTGAGTTCAGAGTGCCGGGTCCGCTTCCACTACGTGTTCAGAGGACATAGGAGTATACTGTGGAGGAGTTGGAGACTTTCATCGTCCTGGATACGGAGTTAGTTTTTGACTCCTCTCCAGACTACCCAGGTTATGTGAGGAGCTTTTTGGCGCACACTTTGGACTTAACACCTCCACCGGCTCCTGTAGAGCCTGCTCCGTTGCCTTCAGTTAGGAGGGTGTTGGACGTGATGATACCGGGTGGAGCTATGAGAGTGATAGACGTCCCAGCTGATACCGGGCCCGTGACTTTTGAGGCTACAGAGGTAACCTAAAATTTATAGAAAGAAAATAGTCAGGTTTTCAATTTTAATTCAAATATAATGCTTGTTACCTGATGTTACTTTCAACTTTTTGTTGCAGATTCCACTTGAGTGGGCCTGGTCTCAGATTGAGTACTCGCGGGATCTGGAGGCTTTAGTGCGGCGCCTCATGCTGGGTAAGGTTATCCCGACACGGGACCGTCCTGAGCCCGGTTTGGTGCCTGACCCAGGAGGTGATGATGGAGATGACAGAGCTGGTGGCGGAAGAGGTGGTGGAGGTGGCCGCGGAGGTGGCCGTAGAGGCGGAGTTGGTGATAGAGCCAGAGGAGCAGAGGGTGGCCGCGGAGGCAGTACTGGTGGACGCGGTACTGGGGGGACCGTGGGACGGGTTGTGGCGTGTCTGGGGGCCGCCGTAGACCGAGGGAGCGCAGGGGCTCAGTTGACAGTGATTCGGATCAGGTATCCTTTGTGTGCTGTTTTTCTTGAATTCTAAATGCTTTGAATTCGTTTATTGACGTTGAGATTTCTATGCAGGATGTGGCTCCTCCTTCACGGCCGGTGAGGAGGCCTTTGATGAAGCGCGCCGGGGGAGAGCCGACACGTGTCACATCTCTGATTCCACCGTCTGGCGGGGTCCTAGTTGAGAGGCCTGGGCCGAGTGCGCGCGGGAGTTCTGTACCCGCTCGGAGATGGGCTCCTCAGGAGGAGAGTAGTAGTGACGAGGACTATGATGAGCATGATGATGATGGTGGCGATGAGGACGACGACTCTAGTACGCCTGAGCGCCTTGTGGTCAAGAGACGTCGTAGTGGCTTTTAGGCCGAGCCTGCGCGCTCGTTTTTTATTTGGGCACCTGTTTGCCCCTTTTTGTCTTTTCATGGGTACGGCCTGTGAGCCGAGTAGATAGGGATGATGGTGGGCCAGTTTTGCCCTCAGATGGATGTACCTGCACTTTTTTATGGATGTTTTAGGGATGTTTATATGATTCTTGCACTTTTATCATTTCAATTTATCTACACTAGCTTGCTTTCGAGTTTAAAACTGAGTTTTAACAAGCACGGTTGATCAAAGAAACATAGGAATCCGGAGAAGTTTGTGGAAATACCCCTGGAAAAATAAAGACTTTTTGACGGTAAATAGAACTTTTGGAAAATGAAGACTCGAGTGGACTCAATAAACCCGAATGATTATCAATAATGTGACCCGAGACACCAAAATTTGGATTTTGCATATCACATGACAAACAATGCTTCTAACAAGTTATACATAGTCATTGTAACTTGCTTGAATGATTGAAATGGAAAAGTTGACACTCGAACGCGTTTCGGCCCGTTGACGGCTCCCGTTTGGCCATATTCGGACTTCAATACCTTCGGATTCCCAAAAAGTTGATTTGACAATCTTAATTTATTGTCACAGATGATTGTTCATGCTTTCTATAGCCACTGTTGTAAAAAAGACGGAAAACGGCCATTCTAGCTCGTTCCAGCTCGCCGTATCGGGCATATCGGGCCCGTTGACGTGCCGATCTGACCGAACGAAGTCCAAACGCGAATCCGATTGCTCCCATAGTCCCTAAACACTTATTATGGCTTGCTCATGCAAAAACATCATTGAAAATACAGCAAAAGGGGCTCTTGTTCTTAACATTTCGTTTTGGGTGTCAGTTTCGCCGTATCCGACACAGTGGAGTTTTTACCTGCCCAAACGAGGTCAAAATCTTGATCCGATTGCGCACGCAAGTTTCAAATACCTGTCTTGAGCTGTTAGAGCAGAAAACTTTGCAAAAAGAATAGCCGTGAGGGATTTGGACCCTTAAACCGAAGTTTAGCCTTTGATCATGCCTCCAAAAACGGCCGTTTCCTGCATTTTGATGCTTTTGGTTGTGGGGACCCCGCGAAGTGCTTTGAGTGGCCTTTTATGACTCACCTGAATGTTTACCCATGCTTGTCGTGGCTGTCAAAGTTGCCAAAATAGGAAAACGGAGTTTCGGCTTGCCGGTTGGTCGGTTTCGCTGTATCCTTCCGTATCGGGGCTTCTTTTTGCTCAATTGTGATCGGAATGCTAATCCGATTGCTTGCACAACTTTCCAATACTATTTGGAATGCGTCCATGCAAAAATATCATCAAAAACCTTACCGGAATGATTTTTGAGCCTGTTAGTCGCAACTTGACGTTCATAAAAGCCGAAAGTGGCCGTTTTCGAGTTTTTAGAATCTTGGACCTCAAACTCTTCACAGATATCGTCTCATGATACTGCCTAGGTGTTGTATGTAGAGGGTAGATTTCTCGTAGGGTTGACAGTGCCTCTGACCTGCAAGACAAGGAACGGTTAGAGCACCTCTGCTCTTAATGGCAAAGGCCCTCCGATGCTTAAGTTAGTAAAAGGGTTTACTAAGCAAGCAAAGAACAATGCGTATGAATAGGTTTCACAGCGTACCCTTCACCGTAGGCATCATGCATATATTTATAGGAATAGGTTAACTTGTTGATCAAGGGTCCTCGTTGCCCTAGTTTCCTTATCCCGTTAGGAAACCTTTCCTAACAGGACCAGTCCTATTAGGTATCACCGTGCCCCTGCTCCGGTCTCCACAAAGCATAGGACTTCTTTCCATATGGGACTTACTCCCATATGTGTGTCCATCATGATTCTTATTAGGATTCTTCTTTCCTTATCCGCTATGGAATGCTCACGTCATTCCCTTATTTCACGGGATACACCCCTTATCACGTAAGAGAGTATTCAAGACCGTTCCAGAACGTTCTGCCGTGCTATCAGCCTAATAGCGGCGTAGCCGTTCTGCCACGTAGGACGGCTGTACTGTCACTGGTCTGTAGACCCTAGGGCCGGGCTAATTTGTAGCTCGGCCCTGACCCTGCACGTTATCGTGGTGCCATGGTCAACTGTGTACTGCGCTTCTGGCCCTACTCGTGGCCTCTATAGCTTGGCTCTGCAGTGGGGTACATCCGTGTCCTTTTACCGAGATAGGGCACCCTGAAGGGAGTACGGGTTTTACCCTCTCCAATTGCTTCCCAGCTCTGACCATTACTGTTGTGGTGATGTTCAGAGCTTACACCGAGCTAATCTTGTGAGTGGTTGAGCCTCGAAGACGGTCTGATGTTTCACATGTCCCTGCCCATCACGTGGGGGGCACAACTGATTGTGCATTTAATGCGATGTGACGCACGCTGCACATCCGATAAGACCAAAGGACGGTTTTGGGGAACGTTCTCGCACACCGTCCCCCCCTTGTTTCCTCGCTTTTCGTGCACAATCATCATTATTCCCTTTTTTTTAAAACAGAAGAAACTCACAACATTTCCCCATTTGCTTACTCCCACCCAGAGGAACGAGAGAGAGAGAACTCATGACTCCGCCGTTCCATCGTTCCTAGAGCTTTGAGTCCGCCCTTCGTCTTCTTCCGTCGCCGGAATACTCTCCTAGGAGCGTCGGACCTCCCCTGTAAGTCCTCAACCTCAATTTCTTCCCATTTAG
>JAXBDA010005239.1:0-25272 GCA_036023075.1 Gaultheria prostrata
ATATATATTTCTTCTTTTGAAGACCTTTTCCCCAAGTTTTTATTTTTTGGGCAGGACCGGCTCATAAGTTTTGGAGGCTAGAAGCGTACCCCTTAAACGAGGCCTTCCTATATGTTTCATACAAAAGTTGGTCGACAAAGAGTTCCCAAAACACCATCATAAAACTTCACCATTACAAAAGTATACATATGATTATCCCAAAAAAATGGAACCATCTCAAAATATATCACTTGAAAATTACTCGTCCCGCACTTTTTGCCGTAAATGTACTAATTAAGTCTCCATACTCAAGTTTATTTGCCAAATCCTTCTCGATAGACAATATAACTAATCCATTTAATCTTTCTTGAGGAGGCTTAGAGTAAAAATATTTGGGCCTAATATATAGAAGTAGATACATATAGGGTACTAAAAATTTGGAGGCCCTCGATTTTAACATTTTTTGGAGGCCGGAAGCCCGTGCTTCCCCCGCCTCCCCTATTAGCCGGCCTTGTTTTTTGGTCTTACTACTATGAGCCCATAATATCCTATCCAAATAATATCATTATGATTTCATCCTATGAGATTTGAATATTTATGATTTCATCCTGAAATTCAAATAAACCCCAAAGTACCCTTTCTCTCTCCTAATTTTCTTAATATTTCTCTCCTGATTTTTCTAATATTTCTATCTCCTAATTTTTTAACATTTCTCTCTCCTAATCTTTCCTAATTTATCTCTCTCTCTCCCTCCTATCTTGAAAAATCTCTCTTTCCTAATCTTCTCACACCTAAAATCTCAAAACAAAATTGAAAATAAATAATCATAACATTTTGACATAAAAATACGAGTCGTGAGAAATTGATTTCATGCACTTTTGTAGTAATCCACCATGCTTTTTTATCATAATAGATTTTTGTACCATGAAAACTATTTCACAATTTCTGTGACGAGATTAGCTATGGAAAACATGATACATTTCCAAACAAATAAATGAACTAAGAAACATGATATATTAATGCACCACAAAAAATAAGTATATGTAGTCCCTGCATAAAAGTTGGATTGCATATAAAAAAAAGTCATAAAAACATGGTAGATTTAATGCACCACAAAAAAAACTATAATAGAATCATGAAGCATAAAGTAGATTAATGCACCATAAAATCACAACTCAAGCCAAAATCATGAAAACATAGTTGATTAATGCACCATAAAACCACATGAAAAACATGGTTGAATCATGTGTTGATTTATCATGTTTACTGTGACAAATCACCGAAGTGGTGAACCAATAAACCATCTTTTATTGTATCAAATCACCCAATATGAAAAATCAATAAATCATGTTCACGTGTTATTTATTTTATAAAGTGAACATGGTTTATTGATTGACCCTTTTACAGTACCAAAACACCAAAATGGTAAATTAATAAACCATAATCAATGTTAGATATTTCAAATTGACCTTGGAAAGAAAAAATTTCTAAAAAAACCATGAAGTTCTACAATCATGCACAAATGTTCCTCCGAACAACACCAGCCTTGAATCGGGAAAAAAACACCATTAAATCAGGAAAAAAAACACCTCCATTAACAAGATCTGGAATCCACCGCAACCATAAAA
This sequence comes from Gaultheria prostrata, assembly GCA_036023075.1. Taxonomy (NCBI): domain Eukaryota; kingdom Viridiplantae; phylum Streptophyta; class Magnoliopsida; order Ericales; family Ericaceae; genus Gaultheria; species Gaultheria prostrata. The sequence continues at coordinate 1,608 of JAXBDA010005239.1, forward strand.
AAAAAGGACACGGTAATCAAACGAGATTGTGAGAGCGATCAAGATTAAAAGGTTACTCATTCGGTTTCTCGGTCGCCATTGAGATCGATCGATTTTGAATAATCGGCGGCGCACCGCGTGGCCGAACCGTACGTGATGGAGCCCTACGCCGACACTACTCCATGCACATAACTATTTAACGGAGAGAAATGCGGAGAACTTTCTGAGCACTATTCAATTGATTGCATCTCGAACGACATAGTAGAACTCGGAGGTGGCTGCAATCTCTGGGTGAAGAAGATTTCTCGATCCAGAGAGAGAGAGGGGGATTGATTGAGATTTTCGCGTGGGTTTTCTGGGTATCAACGGTGAGATTTGAAACCATTGTCGTGATATTAGGGAAGATAAATATACAAGGAAATAAAAGTGGATGTGATTTGCATACTAGGTCTTTTTGAACCAATAATGGCCAATTATTAGTATATATTATTAGTATACACAATATGTACTACTTAGGAAATAAATAAGGGTATAATTATCCATTAACACATTTTAGGATGAAATCATAATTATTTAAATCTCATAGGATATAATCATAAATCTCTCTTTTTTGTACAGTACGCGTAATCAATTAATTTTTAAATTTTTTCTCAATGATCTATATTTTCCCAGTTTCCCCAAGTTTGTCTCCTGCCAAAACCCAGGACACTCAAAGCCATTGTGGCATCAAGAAAGGCCAGAAAAGATTTGTCCCAATTCCCATACCCATAGTATACCTCGCAATTGCCGTTAATGACGACCCTTTTTCTCTGCGCTGTGCCCAAGACCCTTGACGCCTTGTTTTCTCTAGTATCCTCTCGACTCGTCAATCAGCCCACCAGAAAGTTTAAACCCTTTTCAGTTTCTATATTATCAATAATTCCTCCTCAACCCCGTCGCAACTGCACTAATGGAGTAGTAGCTGCTGTTTCTATCTCTGTTAGTGAGGGACAGCTACTCAGAAGCCCGCAGCTCGTCGCTTTGGAATACGCCGACCTCAATCTCTCCAACAATTTTTCCGAGGTACATATATACATTGGCATATGTCCATTCTTTCATAACTCTGTCTTTTGCCCCCGTCGACTAATCTACCACCATCCGCAAAGGGGCCCTAATCAAAACGAGGCAAAGACTAGCCCAAAGTAGTTTATAGCACCTCAAACCGTAACCGCGAATAGGCATGTATAGTTGGTCTGGTTGTGATCGTTTTTTGTTTGGTAGGGTTTTTTACTTGATTTTTGCTTCTCCCATTTTGTAAGTGGAATGAGCATTGATGTGTTTATGCGTGTGACTATATGTGTAGAGTGTTTGATTTGTTCTGTTTGGGTTGTGTGTCGTCTTTTCTTCATGGAGTTTCTATTCAGCAGTGGTGATTTCTCCCTCCGTCCTCTAAAAAAGTTGTCCCGTTGTCTGATCAGTAAAACAAGAACTTTATTTAGATTCATTTCTATCACAAAAAAATCGTAACTTTTTTTGGTAAATTGAAAGAACATAAGGATATTTAGTAGTAACTAGCGGCAAAAAAAAATGATTTTTTTTGACAAAGATGCATTATTTTTAAGTCTTCGTTTTGTGGACCGCACAATCTTTAGTGTTAGTATCATTTTCTCAGCTATGTAATAACGGGATTGACGGACGACAACAGATTTCTGTAGTAAGGATATCTCTGGGGGAGCAAAGAAATTAATGTAGAAGTGGAACTAATAATCACACCTATATAATTGTAGTAGCAACTTTCCGAGATAGTATAACAATGAAACTTCAGGTCTGTTGATTAAGTTTCTGATTGCATTTTGTAGCTCTCTTGGAAGCTGTCAGATTTGTATTTGATCCGTCATCGGTCGTAGTCTAATACCTCTAGCACCATAAACAGGGTTTATCAGAAAATTGTATCTTCCGGGATTGTATAGATAAATGTGATGGAAGAAAGGTGTGACAAGAAGTGATGAAATGCATGAAATAATGCGAAATTACGCGGAAATTGAACAAATATTTAGAGAGTCAAATTTCAGGGATTTTTTAGCAAAAGGGAAAAATGGAGGGACATATAAGTTCTAGAGGGGGGCGTCTTGAAAATATGTTTTATAGTATAGGTAGAACACATGTTGAGTATTTGAGAGGGCACTCTTGCCCCCGGACTTAGCACCCTTGTTGGTCCCAAGAGCGAGCAAAGACAAATGGTTTATACCATTGTGAGACGGGGTATCAGCGCACCCAAGAAAGGGAGGGAGAGAGAAAATGCACGATGTTGGAAGACGAACAAGTAAACGGCCGTATTTGTAGTGTATGAATGGTTGCAAAACAAAAGCATTCAAAGATAACGCAACCTGGTAAAAAGTTGCATCTTCCATACGCCTGCGTTGATTTTGATCAAGATTCAACCCTTCTCTCTCTGGCTCTCTTTGCCCTCCAGATTTAGTGGTAAGGTTAGTAGGTTTCGCTTGGAAACTCTGAATAAATACTTTTGGATTCATGGTACGTTGTTTTTATATTTACTCCCTAGGTACATATGTCATTTGTGTTTGAGAGAATCTGGAATTCTTGTTGCCGACCAAAAAGAAGAGGGAGGGAGATGGAAGAAGCTGTATCACATAAAGACATGAACTGATGGGGATAGAAATGGAAGAAGCTGCCTGCATTAAATGCACACAATATAGGCATAGTAATATGCATATAATTTCATTTTGTATGTCTTCTGAACATTTGCAAAACATAGGAAAAGATGCAACCCATGGAAGAGCTGTCTCTCTCTAGTTTACACTTGTTGTGTTTGATACTTTGATCAAGACCAACTCAAGTGGGAATCTAATGTGATGACCGCATAAAATGTTTCTATTAAAGATAGAGGCAGTTGAACAATTGGCTCTGCAATTATCGTAGCCAGCTATTGAGAAATATTTCCTCTCTTGTCAAGATAGTGAGTAGGTTTGGTTGATTCTTCATTTCAATGTTGAGCCACTGGGTCTGTTCTTGTTGTAGGAGGTGGGTCATGTTCGAATCCGGCAGCATGTTAACCCTCTCAGTGCGTCGCTCTCAGTAATCTCTCTCTCTCTCTCTCTTTCTCCAGCCATTTCTTTTGCAAGTCCATGATGTGTTTACTCACTTAAAAATGTTTGTTTCCTTTATTTTGGCCAGGCACCTGCACCAGTTCCAAAGTGGAGTGAAGTATATAGGGACCCAACATTGCCGCTTGTGGTGGACATAGGAAGTGGTATGATACAACCCCATTGCTGCTGATACTCTTCACATTATTTTCCTCTTGCAGTAAGTTTTGTGTTGAGCTTTCTAGCTTATTATATAAGAGAAAGTTTTACAAGTTTGGAGAGCTGGCAATTGCCATTCAACCTTGTTTCTTAGTTGAGCTGTTGCAAGCTATGTAGAACCGAGACGACAGCGACAACGACAACACTTCTAAATGCAAGTCCTCAAAATTGGAGGACATGACATGCTTAGGACATATATGAGTACGTTATTATGTAAAACCAAAATGAAAAAACAAGCCTCGAATTAACATAAAAAGACCTTATATGTATGGAGTCTTCCTCGTTTTCGGTACATATTTTACAAAATTATTTCAACAAATTTTATTTTATCACTCACAAGTGTTTATTTTCAATCAACCATCATCTATTCCACGAAAGAAGACCCCAGGGAGTGTCCTAGCATTCCCAAAGTATCCAAATGAAATAAGTGGAGAAAAATATGGGACGCATTTGATTTGATTGTCGAACATGTGTCTGGAGAGTGTTGGTGTTCGCAAAGTTTCCGACACTGGTACGTGACCTTGGTGAAGTGTCCGTGCTACATAGGTTGTAATATGTGCAGTGTCATTGGAAACAGATTGTTTGTGTCCTTGAATTCAAAAAATTGAATGTCGTTTGTCATGTTGTTGGGGTATGAAGAGCACATTGATCTACAGGATTCCTAATTGTAGAGGAACGCGCTTCAAGTAAATATATTTCATTGTTGTCCTACCCTAGTTTCTTATAAGTTATCGGGTATGGTCAAGCTTAAAGTCAATATTGACATAAATTGGAAGAGAGAGGAAATGCCGTATTGGCTGCTGAAGTTTTGCTTGGTAGAATAGTCTATGAAGATAGTTGGCATTCACATTGAAAGATTGAATTGTAGATTCAATTTTGTTGTTAAAATACAAGGTTTTTCTTTTTCGTCGTTGTAATTTCCCCTGAATTATATCTGGTGTGTGGCAACCTCAAATCCATAATTGAGATATCCTTTGCATATTCGACAACGGCTTCTGGCTAGCTTGTCCAAACCAAACCGAGCCTTATGTCCCAACGGCTACGTGAATCCTATTTTTCCAATGAGCTCTATCAAGGGCTACATGTTCACTGAGATTTAGACTACTCATATCCTTGCGAACTACAACATCTAATTTCAATTTGGCTCTTATTCTCCTTGTAGCGTTACTACCCAAATCTATTTTATCAACTCTCTTAACTACTGTACCTACAGGTCTACGGTAGATATTTCCAAACCACCTTAGTCTATTTTCCCGCAACTTCTCCTCTATAGGTGCTAAACCAACCATCTCTCGAATGGTTTCATTTCTAATCGTATCTTTTCTAGTCTTACCACACATCCATCTCAGCATTCTCATCTCAATTAAACCCATCTTAGTCACTTGTTGTGTTTTGATAGGCCAGCATTCTGTCTCGGAAAGCATCGCTGGTCTTATGGCAGTTCTATAGAATTTCCCTTTCAGTTTTGTGGGTATCCTCTTGTCACATAGTAATTCATGCCATAAAGATCTGACGGTGTTTTTTTTACGTGCTGGCTATCAGCTAAGAAGCACAGACACTCTCCCGGGGTAAACGAATCTGTATCCCCGATGTATTGAGCACCGATATGCTCGGATACTTTCCCGATTCGTGAAAATAGGTATCGGAATATGTAATTATTTTTTCTGAGACGGATACGTTTCCGATATGCTCGGACACATTTTCTGATACGCTCCATCATGTTTTCCAATACGCTCCTACACGTTATTGATAGGTTTTGGGACACTCTATGGGTTAAAATACAATTTTTAAAACTTGAAACGGGGTAAAAACTGTAATTTTTAAATCTAAATAGAATAAGGAAAATGCTAAAAAAAGCCCCGAGGGCTTCTGTTAAGATTTAAAAAGTGTATTGGAATGTGTGAAAAGTGTATGAAAGTGAATGATAGTTTATTGGAAAGTGTAAAAAGTGTATTGCAGGATGTGTTTTTTTTGTCTTTTTATGTGTTTAATGGAAGCCCTGTGGGCTTCCGTTAGCAAGACCGATAGAATAATAAAGCAATACGACAAGGGGTAAAAAGTGTAATGACAAATACTCCCTCCGTCCCAAATTGTTTGTCTGGTCCGCAAAACGAAGACTTAAAAATTATACGAAATTTTCAAGAAAAATTCAATATTTTTTTAACAATTTACTAGATATCAACAAATACTTTTAATTTATGAAAAAAGTTTGAAAATTTTCTTTTAAAAGGCTTATTATTTTTGGGGTCCTCGTTTTGCCGACCGGACAAACATTTTGGGACGGAGGGTATCGGACAAATAAATATCGTTTTCTTCTCTCTTCAACGTTAAACGCAAATCAGCCCTAAAAATTTTTATTCTCAGTTTTATATTTTCTTTTTCTGGGTTTTAGTTTTTTAGGTATATAAAATTTAATATTATGAATCGTATCCCTCAACGTATCGTGTCTTGGTTTTTTAAAAAATTACGTATTCGTGTATCCGTGCTTCTTAGACTATCAGCTATCTAACACACAACCCTTCTTTAGCCAGGCTTGGGACCGGCTAGAAAAATGATAAGGTTTTAGGCACGACCCAGGCAGAGTTCTGGCCAGCTTGCTCATGAGAGAAAATCTTTTAAGTTTGGTCCTTAAATTACATGTTTCTGTTGGGATTAATAAACTTGAATCCACGGTTTCGAATCAACTGCTGTCATATGAAGGGTTGGGTAAAATGAGTTAAACAAAATGCTTCTAAGGTCTCCAGAATGGGGGAACTGAGAAGTAAGCTCAATAACAGAGCAGAAAATGATGCAAATATTGGAAGGGTTGATGAGATCTAGTGATGAGCGCAGAGTTGATATCGCCAATGCGTGTTGGACTGGAATCAAACCTAACTTTTGTTGTTATTCATGTGCATGTTTATACCATATGATACAATGATGAAATATGTAGGAGTGTTAGAGCATTTCCAAAGGAGTAAGCAAAATCAAAAGCAAACCATATTGAAGTGACATGTCAGCTCTATCACTCCTCAAGTTTGAAGAGTGAGAAATGACTCTTCAAATTGCCACATCATCAGTTACAGTACTTATGAATTATGGTTGGTGAATTAATCTAATTTTTCGACAAAGTGGGTCCCTTAAAGTCAAAGGAGTAGTAAAAAAAACTAAAGGTTTGATGATTTCCTTGGAGTGCGCGTGTTGCAAGTGACTCTTCAACTTGCCATTTGTATCACCAAATCTATATTTGGTATAGAAATTTGCTGCCTTCCTTGGAAATGCACTTACATTGCCTCAAATGCCATTGCACTGCACTAGATATGAACATACAAAGGTGCAAGTAATATTTCAGGTGTGTTGTAGCTGAAACATGTGTCGTCCATGTCTAAATTACACATGTGAAGACATGCATCTAATTTCTGCTGAAAGTATTGTTAATCCTTGAGCAAAGTTGTGTCTTGACTTCTTGCTAATGACATGTAGAATCCCAGGTAGTGGCAGATTTCTCATGTGGCTTGCAAAAAGAAATTTGGAAAGAAATCAGGATCCCAAGAACTATTTGGGAGTTGAAATAAGGCAGAAAGTATGGGAACAAATTCCTTCAGTTACTTCAAACCACCTTTGAGTATTCTTTTGATATAAGTTAATGTATAACTCCTTTCCCCCTTAACTTTAAATCATCTGAATACTTGGGTTTCATTGTGATGTATTCTTTTCCTTGTGCAGTTAGTCAAGCGTGCTGAGCACTGGGCAAATGAACTGTCTTTAACGAATATGTATGGTTCCTAGTTCCAATATTAAATATTCACATTGGTACTTGTGAGAAGAAACAAGTTTTAATGGCTATATTGTTATGTGTTTCTGAATGCAGACATTTCATATTCGCAAATGCCACAGTTTCTTTCAAACAACTCCTATCCACATACCCTGGACCCTTGATGTTAGTTTCCATCCTGGTCAGTGTTGTCCTTGTACTAGAACACTTGTTTGCAGTGATTATTTTTTTATGTAGGATGATCTCGAGTTGCCTCATTTGGGTAATCTTTCTTACTGGTTTATAAACCTCATAGTTGCTGGTTCATGCTTATTTGCAGTGCCCGGACCCTCATTTCAAGAAAAAGTATCATAAACGAAGGGTTGTTCAGAAGCATTTAGTGGAAACTATTGTAGACTGTGTAATGCCGGGAGGACAGGTATGTGATGTGCTCAAAACATTATCTATGCAACAGGAATGGTTGTAGTCCTCAGTGCTTTTGTCACTTGTATCATAGATGCCTAATTGTAGATCCTGGACAGTTTGTTTATTTTTGTCATTTAAACTATTAGGAATGGTTATAACTTATAAATGAACTGTCTTAACTCTGAGTATGATTCTCTTCTAGTTACGTGGATCTACAATTTTTTGTGTTTTTGGGATCTTGGAGATACTCCGTATTAACTAGTGATTAACTTGCAGAAATGCTATTGGTTAGTATGAAAAGAATATGTTAGGTCAAAGGTGTTTGTCGTGTACTTGCTCACTTTAGTGCAAAGTTAATAGTGTGGCGTGGTTTGGAATCTTTGGATTAAAAGAGAAACTTTCAGTATCCTGCACACTTCGCTGTGGGACATCCATACTGAAGACTTTCTTGTATTTGTCCATTTACCCCCCCCCATACAAGAAATGAAGATGCTCTCCTATTCCATGTACGTATGTTTTCATTATCTTTCCCAACTTTGACTGCTGCAAGTAGACATTGAACACATGGTATCACAAACTATATTTTTATTTCCCTATGTAGCACTGACACAGACATGCGACATGACACCAAACCCTTCGACAGGACGCAGACACATTGGGAGATATGTTTTAAAAATGAATTTATTTGGGCTATTATATACACAAAAATAAATGATACAGCTTCAATTGTAACGATGTTCACCATATATGCCATAAATCCTATTTTTCATTCATGATTTACAAAAATATTCCAACAATAAGCGATTCATTATTTATGTGTTTTTAGTTATCAATAAACCATCATCTGTCACACAAAAATTATGACTTTTGTAAGTCTTAGTTAGAGTTGAATATTTCGGTCAACACCCCTGACTTGTTTGTAAGTGTCTCTAGATTGTTTGGAGCATTTCTTAGAGTGTCCCCGGAATGGTAGTTGAAGGTATAGATAGTATGGATCTACCAATTACTTTGTGTTGTGCATTACTGGCATTATTTCTACATAAAAAGAATTCGAATATGGGAAAATAGCCATATGGATTTGATTGAGATAAATTTTTGATCGAGTAGACTTGTAGTTCGATCTCCTATCCAATCGAGGGATAGAACTAAAAAAGATACAGTTTTCGTCATCAACTCAATTAAATTAGTGATACCTCTCGAGTCCACTTCTTCCCCATATCGTCCTCAAAAGACATTGAGAAAAATAGGACATTGTGGATACAACTCATACAAGTGTCGCTGTCTGATAACTGTCCAACACCGGCATGTGACATTCAACAAAGTGTCTAAGCTAGATAGCTATTTTCCAAAGGCATATAGCTGCTCCATCCTAGTCAATTCTTAAGAACATGGTACTTGATAATGTATTTAAGAACTCCTAGACGTCTCAAGAAGTGTTAGATCAAAAGAAGACTGAAGAATTGGAATTGGCCTTAAACTGAACGAACGAGAAGTTTCTGAAGATATCCATTTTAGGTTGCTAGGGTAATTACTCGTCCTCAATGTTATGAAGATATCTGTCCTAGGCATTAGGCTTTGTTTGGATGTTCATATTATTTAGAGGGAATGCAAGTCTGATTAGTAGGAATCAAATTCCTTGTATTCTAATGCCTAAGGTATCATATTCAAACTTTTGGATTAATCAAGGAAATCTTGTTAGGAAAGTTATTTGATTAAATACTTCCCCTTTTTTTCCCCTTTCTTGTGGTAAGTGACCATGGGTTTATGAAGCACAGATGCTCCCAAAGTAGTATTGCATGGGTAGCTGTATACAGAGAGGGTTAAACAAAGTTTATATCCAAATTATTTAGTAAATGATGCAACCAAATATCAAGGGGAAATCAAGATTCAAAAGAAATGAGCAAATCCCAATCAAGGGGATAAACCCCCAAGGGCAGAGAGAGAAACAAAGTCTCAATTAAGATATTTCAATATGTTTAATAATCAGAAGCTACCAAATGAAAGGGCAACATACCTATTTATAGACTCAAGACCCTACTAACCATAAAGACACTAAAACGACAATGGTTCTACTGCATCAGGACTAAACTGCAAATAAGTTATAGGTTGCAGTACTTGTCAATACATGTATCTTCTCTACAAAGAGTTTAAGATCCTAGACTACGCAAACTCAACTCTCACTCTGTTATCTGATTAGGCAATGTTTTCTCATTTGTAACCGAGGTACCATCTCTCCTATTCTGAATTCTGTTTTGGCACTCAATCTGTTCGTTCCGCTGTTGAAGCTAGTTCTCTTTTTCTTCTTGGGGATTTGGCACGAGTTGAATCTGTTTATATATATAATTCTTACCAGCATATCCTTGGCGTATCTGTCCTTTTTTTTTATTTTACTCTTTTCATTTTTGTAAGGTTTTGTTGTATCCCCGTATCTGTATTGTATTCGCATCTCTATCTGTGTTTCACTGCCATGGGGAGAGTGGAGATGAGGTTCCTATTTTGTTCAGGAATGTGATTCCGGGTTGAATGTTTCACTGCCATGGGGAGAGTGGATATGGGGTTCCTATTTTGTTCAGGAATGTTATTCCGGGTTGAATAGGTCATCGAGAGTCATTTCTTATTCCGTTCCTTTCCAAACATAGGAATGATGAGAACCTGGAGTCACTTTTCTATTCCACTAAAGATTGTTGTCATCCAACGTTAGTCTAGATGGTTCGAGATTGTGGGCTGTTGCTGTCATCCGTTCCCACTCAAGATTGCTGGAATGCCTTCTGTTGATTAGCTTCTTTGGTTGTGATTTTATGAACCATGGGACTTCGAATCTGTTACTTTCATTTCTCTCTTTCGGGAAAAAAGGGGTTGTTGAGCACATCGCCTCTATTGCTTAATGATTCCTTGTGATGTCCGTCTGTAAGAATTGGTGATTTTACTAGAGCCAAGTGAGTTATGCTCATTAGTTAAGTTGAATTTGATTACTATGGTAGTCCATCTTTGAGCTTTGGATCTCCTGTGAGTTATGATTCCTTGTCCTCATTGTAGATACAAAGCTTAGTTGCAGGAACCTCCTATGTGGGTGACGAATCCACCTCAGAATCTCGCTCTTGCACTCCCGAGTCAAGATTCTCCTAGAACCTCGCTCTCATCGAGAAAGGAATCCGCTCCCAACTAGGATAGAACCTCTTAGGCATACAAATTCCAAAAGAAACAAAAACAAAAGATACCAAGCAAGAGAAAAGACAAAGTAATGACATGATATCAGAAATTATTAACTTAAAATTTCCTCAATTACTTTATGTAACCGTAATATTACTTAGTTACTAAGACAATCTTTACAATTGACATGATGACGGATACTAATTTTTACTTGCGTTACATATTTATATTTTCATGTATTATTCCTTTAAGGCTCCCCCTCCCGAAAGAGGAGCTCCAATAATCCTTCGCCCCCGATGCCGCTCCCACCCCGGCTTCGTGCAACTAAGATATGGAGAACAGTTGGAATCTCGTATTGAAAGTATAAATAATTTTATGTTTTGCAATCTAAGAGGTAGAATAATCTTTTCTTTTTGACATTTAACTTTATTAAAAGATAAAAATATTTAGTTAATCTTCCCTAAACGCTCCTGATGGCACTCCCACACTTCTATGATCATCCACTCCCCCGCTCCCGCTCCCACTAACGCTCCCGCTTCGTGCAACTAAGATACAAAGTAAGGGGATGTAAACTCAGAAAAAGCAATTGAGAGGCAAAAGTGCCGTTCTCTTCTCATTACGATGTACCTATACAAGAGGTAAGAAGGTAAATTACATAATGACCCTATACTACTAAACTAATTATATAAGGGAAATAATATAACCTAATTACACAAATTACATGATACATCCGCAACTTAACAGGGGAAAAAAGTACTCTGCCTTACTGCCACTACTACTTTATTGGCTGGAATGACATGTATGATTTTCTGGTTCTTTACAGAGTTGGACACTGCTACCTCATTGTTTAGACAGACAAAGTTCATGTACAGAAAAAGCAAAACAAATTTTTTTGTCCAACTTGCAGCCTTTTTCTTCTCTTACGTTTTTTTTTTTTTAATTTTCTTTCCGTTGGTCTTGTTTAGATCTCATAAGAGAGAAGTGGGTTGTGCCTGTAATTTAGTTATTTGGACAATTACTTGGAAAGGTTTTGGCGACGATGACTGTTAAAGATCATCCCCTTTCGTGACATTGCTTTCTCCCAGCTCCCGTCCACGATTCATGTTTAAGTTGCTTTGAACTGTATTTATTTAATTGGCTAGAGTGCCGCAAAATGATGTAGCTGGTAGCTGGTCTGTTTATGAGTCTTTTACATGAAACACGCTCTTGTCTTCTCCCCTTCAGTGAAAGTACTCTGCTTGGCTGGAATGACATGTATGATTTTCTGGTTCTTTACAGAGTTGGACACTACTACTTTATTGGCTGGAATGACATGTATGATTTTCTGGTTCTTTACAGAGTTGGACACTGCTACCTCATTGTTTAGACAGACAAAGTTCATGTACAGAAACAGCAGAACAAAATTTTTTGTCCAACTTGCAGCCTTTTTCTTCTCTTACGTTTTTTTTTTTTTAAAATTTTCTTTCCGTTGGTCTTGTTTAGATCTCATAAGAGAGAAGTGGGTTGTGCCTGTAATTTAGTTATTTGGACAATTACTTGAAAAGGTTTTGGCGACCATGACTGTTAAAAATCATCCCCTTTCGTGACATTGCTTTCTCCCAGCTCCCGTCCACAATTCATGTTTAAGTCGCTTTGAACTGTATTTATTTAATTGGCTAGAGTGCCGCAAAATGATGTAGCTGGTCTGTTTATGAGTCTTTTACATGAAACATGCTCCTGTCTTCTCCCCTTCAGTAAGGGTCGGGGCCAACGCTTTGTCTGGAGGGTTTGTATTCTTTCTTAACGTATTTCAACAATATAAATGCGGTGTTGCCTTTTTATGGCTAGTTTCGGATTAATTGCATAGGGTTTTATGGAAGTGAAGGAAAAGACAAAGGAAAATGTTAATCTTTCCTAAATCCATGATCCAATCACGAACTACAATAACTGCTAATTACCCCACAGAAAGAAAAAGGAAAAAAGGAGAGGAAAAGTTCCCTACCACACTTGATTATACCTTCTTCGACATGATAGTATTTGCATGTCAGTTTTTTTTAGCTGAAATCTTTATGCATGTACCACTGACTAAAGTTGTTGAACAGGTATTTATACAGTCTGATGTGCTTGAAGTAGCACTTGACATGAGGGAGAAGTTTGACTCCTTTCCAGATGAGCTTCTACACGTTGACAAAATTGACCCAGACGTGCTTTGCGACAATGAGGGGTGGCTATTCAATAATCCAATGGGGATACGGACAGAGAGAGAGATCCATGCAGAATTCGAAGGTGCAAAGATATACAGGAGGCTGTATCAGAAGCGGCGATAACGTTCCGTGCAGAATTTGAAGGTGCAAAGATATGCAGGAGGCTGTATCAGAAGCGGCTATAACATTCCGTCCCTTTTTTCTTTTCCTTTTAGTCATTGCTTCTTTGGAAAGATATCTAGTCGTGTAGTTTGGCTCCAATCCTGTTGTATAATGTCAGTAGAACAGTTTCAGAATCCCAGGAACTTAGATCCTTTGTGGCGCTTGATTCTCATTAGTGACTTACCAAGGCAAGAGAAAATGATGATGAGACATCAAAGAAATGATTAAAGCTTTTTCGCTGTATTATTGTTTTTCTTTCTCTACTTCTTTGCCAAGATTCGAGGACAGTTGTTTGGTTTCTCATTTAACTTTTGTTTTAAAACAAGAGGAAAAAGAAAAAAAGAGAAGGAAATCAGAAGGTTATTTGGATTTGGAATGAGGATTCCCTTTCTATTATTATTCTCTGCATGTGCTGGGATAAAAGAAGAAACAAGCAACAAGATTGTGAGAACCCCTCTTCATCACGTATTTTTTTTGTTTGATCGTTTAAGTCAAGTTTGGTTACAATAGATCGATTAGCACATTAAAAGAGTTGATCTTTTTTTTTTGATCGGCGAAAAGAGTTTTAACTCTTTGTATTTGATTGCGCTCTTGATGTTGTTGGGCTGAGTGCCTCTTGGCCTCTTTCCACCATACTTGTGAGGAAACGATACAAAAATGTAGTGAAAAAAATAGATTGGGGCACTATGTATCCTTGCTCCTGATGCACTGGTTCATTTGAGAACCTGATCGCTCATGTACTTGTTCATCTACAATTTTCTTCTTCTTCTCCTCATTTCCCTTTGTTAACCAACCTTAAACCAATGTGTCGGTCCTGAGAGCATTCGATAATTACCCTTACAGATTGTGTCGTTGTAAGATGTAGGCCCACCAACTAGTTAATGGGGTGGAGGCCAATTGGTATGCGTTTGCATGGTTTAGCAGTCCGTGTGTTTGAATGAGAAAACACCTAAAAAAGCATAAGAAAAGACTACGAAAAATGGTTGAATCTGTCCTAAAGAATTGTACATTTTTCAGTTGGAAAAATGGTTGAATCTGTCCTCACGTCTGCTGCCGAGGGAATCTTGAACGGCTTGATTTCCCTAGCAACCCAGCAGATAACCCAGCAGATTACCCTGGCATGGGGTTTCAAGAAAGACCTCGAAGAGCTCTGCAGAACGCTAACAAACATTCAAGCTCTCTTACGTGATGCTGACAGAAAGAAAATAAACTTGGATTGCTTCAAAAATTGGCTAAAGAGTCTTAAGGCTGGAACCTACCGTGCTGAGAATGTGCTGGATGAGCTTGCCTGTGAAGCTCTTTGAAGGAAGATTGATGTACAAAACCCGCTGAAGGACAAGGTACGCAACTTGGCTTTTCGTTTCAAGATGACGTTTGGAATACAAATCTACAAGCATGGGTTGACCTGAGAAATTCTTTGATAGCAATAGGTGGCTCCAAGGGGACCAAAACTTTATTTACAACCCGCAGTATGGATGTGATATCAACTATGCAAATATCACCATCTTTGACTCACCATTTGCGAAATTTATCCTATGATGATTGTTGGGCCGTGTTTATGAAAAGTTTATTTTGTAGTGGTGGACCTATAGAGACGCCAAGTTTGGTGGTTATTGGTGAAAGAGTTGTAGAAAAGTGCAAGGGTGTGCAATTAGCGGTAAAGACATTAGGAGGTTTATTGCACTCAAAGTTGCACAAACATGAATGGAAGTCGATCGATGAGAGTGAACATGGAGTTCAATTGAAAGGAAAAATGGGATTATACCAACATTAAGAATTAGTTTTGATCACTTGCCGTTACCATCTCTGAAAAGGTGCTTTGCATATTGTTCCATTTTCCCAAAGGACATGGAGATCAACAAGAATGAGTTGATTCAACTTTGGATGGGTCAAGGATATCTTCATCCTATTCCGGAAAGCGACTTTAAAATGGAAGATTTAGGCAACGAATATTTTAATATATTGTTGCGTAATTCATTTTTTCAAGAAGTTAAATTGGACAAGTATAATAATATTACAAGTTGTAAGATGCATGATTTTGTGCATGATCTTGCACTTCATGTTGTAGATGGTAGTTGTTTGACTTTAGAAGCTAGTAAAGCAAATAGCCATCCAGATGTTCAACATCTCTCATTGTGTCCTTTCAAAAATAAACATCTC
This sequence comes from Gaultheria prostrata, assembly GCA_036023075.1. Lineage (NCBI taxonomy): Eukaryota > Viridiplantae > Streptophyta > Magnoliopsida > Ericales > Ericaceae > Gaultheria > Gaultheria prostrata. The sequence continues at coordinate 16,703 of JAXBDA010005239.1, forward strand.
TCATTGTGTCTTGGAGAGAGAACAACATTAGATATTTCAACAGAAAATGTTGGAAAGACACTAATTTTAGAAGGACATCTCCCCCCAAACATTGACAATATCAAATGTGTATGTGTCCTTCATTTTTTAGAATCTGATGTGGAAGTCCGAGATTTGCCAATTTCAATGCGCAAGTTCATACAGTTGAGGTATCTTGATCTCTCAAACACGAAAATTGTAGAACTACCAACGTTTATCACCACTCTCTACAATTTGGAAACGTTGTGTTTGCCATCATCTCTAGAAAAGCTTCCTAATGATTTCCATAAGTTGGTTAACTTGAGATATCTCTGTATGAATGAATGCAATATAAGTCGGGGTCTGATTCCAACACAGATAGGGCAATTGACTTCTTTGCGGACACTACCACTCTTTGTAGTGGGTGAGGATATTGGCCATAAGATTGAAGAGTTGGGAAGTTTAAACCAGCTAAGTGGTAGTTTACGTGTTAGCAATCTAATGCTTGTGACAGACCAAGAAGAAGCAAAAAAGGCCAACATGTTAGGGAAAAAGGAAATGCAAGAGTTGGTATATAACTTTGAACTTGACAGATCTCAAATTAACCATATAGATGTATTGGAAGGACTTCAACCCCACCAAAACCTTAAGGGTTTAATACTCACAGATTTTGGAGGATAGCAGCTTGCGTCGTGGATGACAAGTGCTGATCCCCGGTTCCTTCGAAATTTGGTGAGGATAAAATTAAACAACCGTGTAACATGTGAACAAGTCCCAACACTCGAACGGCTCCCTCATCTTGAAGTTGTTGAAATGCTGGGATTGGATAATCTAAAATGTATTGGCCGGAATTCTACAGATTGGATGAAGGTAGTGTCGGTAGTAGTAGTAGTGGTGGGGCAGCAAGAGGGGTAGAAGTAGTATTTCCAGCATTAAGAGAACTTAATCTTTTTAATAGGGAATTGATATTGGCACTCCACTTTTCTTTATTGGCACTCCTTTTTCCATCTTTATTAGGGAAAAGTACTCTTGCACTTTATGAATAGAGACAAAAAAGGGGAGTGCCAATAACAATTCCCTTTTAATATGTGAAATCTAGAAGCATGGTCATATGCACCATCATCGCCCACTGCGTCAACTAGTGAGATAAGGTACTTGCCATCACTATCTCTAAAAAGAATTTGCATATTGTTCCATTTTTCCAAAGGACATTTACATCAAGAAGGATGAGTTGATTCAACTTTGGATGAGTTTAGGATATCTTCATCCTTTTCCTAGAAGTGACTTTAAAAGGGAAAATTTAGGCAACAATATTTTAAGATTTTGTGGCTTAATTCATCTTTTCAAGAACCTGAAATGGAGAGTTAAAGTAGACATTATCAAACACAAAACAACTTAAATAGTGTCAAATGTAGTGGGAAGCGATGGTGATGTGTCTGTTGTGATAGACCTGTTACTTGGCTTTGACGAAGAAGACAATTTGTCTGTCATTGCCATCGAAGGAATGGGTGGGATCGGGAAGACAACACTTGCTCATCTAGTTTACAAAGACAAGAAAGTTGTTTGAAAATTTGGTGATAAAAATATGAATTTGTGTAGGTGATAATTTAAAAGTTGAAAGGATATTGAATGAGATGGTCTAATCTCTCACTGGAGATAAGTCGGAGACAACAAACATTGAAGGAAAAGTGCATAAGCTTTCAACAAAATTGAATGGACACAAATACTTACTTGTATTAGATGACGTTTGAAATACAAATCAACAAGTAGAGGTGTCAAACGGGCCGTGCCGTGCCAGCATGGCCAATGTAGTTCCGTGCTTCGTGCCGTGCCATTTCTTAACCGTGTCGTACTGTGCCGACCCGTTTACTTAATCGTGTTGCGTCGTGCCATGCTCGTGCGAGCTCATCTTTGAGTTTCGTCGAATTTTATTTTTGTATAATCTTCCCGAATTCTGTTTAATCTAGCCGAGTACCGTCGGAATTTTTTTATGTAACTATAGCTCATCACTTTGTTCCCGGTTCCTTTAAAATAAACTCTCACCGGTAAAAAATTATTTAAAATCTGGACTGTCCCAAAGTGTTTTGTATAGCCGAGATGCACAATGGGTACTGCCACGTGGTATATGCTCGGCACTAAAAAATTTCTCCTTTCAATGGGATTTGGTGTACTGTTCAAATGCGGTAGCGTATCGAAACCGTCTATCTTTTACATATTATGGAATTTAATAGTCGTACAAAAACTAAGTCGATAGCGTATCGTAGGCAATTAATCGAACGAAAAGTATCATTAAAATAAACAAATTAGGTCCTGAGCAATAAGCTTTCTAAACCCGATCGAGAAGAAACTTTACATGATTGATTTCATCACTAGGAACAACAAAATCAATGGCTCGATTGTTAAAATAGTTTCAGCGTATTGAGATTCGTAAAATATTTGTATTGACTTATTAAAAAGTGTATAATATATAATTAGAACATCGGACATTAATTACATTAAAAATTAGTATTTGTTGTGTCGTGCCTCGTGTCGTGCCTTGTCTAGCCCACTCCGTGCCGTGACCGTCTAGATCTGTGTCGTGCCGTGCCCTACCCAGTTCCATATCGTGCCCGTCTAAAACCGTGCTCGTGCCACATTTAAACGTGTCGTGCCATGCCCGTACCAGCCTTGCCCGTTTGACACCTCTATCAACATGCATGGGTTGGCCTGAGAGATTCTTTGATGGCAATTGGTGGCTCCAAGAGGACCAAAATTTTAGTTATAACCCACAATGAGGATGCGGTATCAATGATGCAAATACCATCATCTTTGACTCACCATTTGAAAATTTTATCTAATGATGATTGTTGGGCCATGTTTAGGAAAACAATATTTTCTAGTGATGGACTGCGAGAGATGCCACGTTTGGTGGATATTGGTAAACGAATTGTAAAAAATTGCAAGGATGTGCCATTAGTGGTCAAATCATTAGGAAGTTTAATATACTCAAAGTTGCATGAACATGAATGGAAGTCGGTCGAGGAGACTGAATTATGGAGTTCAATGGGAAGTGAAAATGGGATTTTACCAGTATTAAGACTTGGTTTTGATCACTTGCCATCACCATCTCTAAAAAGAACTTGCATATTGTTCCATTTTTCCAAAGGTCATTTACATCAAGAAGGATGAGTTGATTCAACTTTGGATGGGTTTAGGATATCTTCATCCTTTTCCTGGAAGTGACTTTAAAATGGAAGATTTAGGCAACGATTATTTTAATATTTCGTTACTTAATTCATTTTTTCAAGAACCTGAAATGGACTAGTATAATGCATCTTGCACTTCATGTTGCAGAGGCAGCTGTTTGACTTTAAAAGCTGGTGAAGTAAATAGCCATCCAGATGTGCAACATCTCTCATTGTGGCTCCTAAAAGAAACAACATTAGATATTTCAACGGAAAATGTTGGAAACTTGAGGCCACTATTTTTAGAAGGACATCTCCCCACAAACATTGACAATTTCAAACGTGTACGTGCCCTACATTTCTTAGAATCCTGCTTCGTGAAAGTCCTAGAGTTGCCAATTTCAATGCGCAAGTTCAAATATTTGAGGTATCTTTACCTCTCAAATACGGAAATTGAAGAATTACCAAACTTTATCACTAGCCTCTACAATTTGGAAACGTTGTGTTTGCCATCGTCTCTACAAAAGCTACCAAAGGATTTCCCAAATATTTCCCGAAAATAGAGAGTTAAAGTAGACATTGTCAAACACAAAACAACTTAAATAGTGTCAAATGTAGTGGGAAGCGATGGTGATGTGTCTGTTGTGACAGACATGTTACTTGGCTCTGACGAAGAAGACAATTCGTTTGTCATTGCCATCAAAGGAATGGGTGGGCTCGGGAAGACAACGCTTGCTCATCTAGTTTACAAAGACAAGAAGGTTGTTTGAAAATTTGGTGATAAAAATATGGATTTGTGTAGGTGATAATTTAAAAGTTGAAAGGATATTGAATGAGATGGTCTAATCTATTACTGGAGATAAGTCTGAGACAACAAAAATTGAAGGAAAAGTGCATAAGCTTTCAACAAAATTGAATGGACCCAAATACTTACTTGTATTAGATGACGTTTCGAATACAAATCAACAAGTAGAGGTGTCAAACGGGCCGTGCCGTGCCGGTATGGCCAATGTAGTTTCGTGCTTCGTGCTTTGTGCCGTGACGTGCCATTTCTTAACTGTGTCGTACCGTACCGACTCGTTTACTTAATCGTGCCACGTCGTGCGAGCTCATCTCTGAGTTTCGTCGATTTTTTTTTTTGTATAATTTTCCCGAATTCCGTTTAATGTAGCCGAGTACCGTCGGAATTTTTTTATGTAACTATAGTTCATTACTTTGTTCCCGGTTCCTTTAAAATAAACTCTCACCGGTAAAAAATTATTTAAATCTGGACTGTACCAAAGTGTTTTGTATAGCCGAGATGCACAACGGGTACCGCCACGTGGTATCCGCTCGGCACTAAAAAATTTCTCCTTTCAATGGGATTTGGTGTACTGTTCAAATGCAGTAGCGTATCGAAACCGTCTATCTTTTACATATTATGGAATTTAATAGTCGTACAAAAACTAAGTCGATAGCGTATCGTAGGCAATTAATCGAACGAAAAGTATCATTAAAATAAACAAATTAGGTCCTGAGCAATAAGCTTTCTAAACCCGATCGAGAAGAAACTTTACATGATTGATTTCATCACTAGGAACAACAAAATCAACGACTCGATTGTTAAAATAGTTTCAGCGTATTGAGATTCGTAAAATATTTGTATTGACTTATTAAAAGTGTATAATATATAATTAGAACATCGGACATTAATTACATTAAAAATTAGTATTTGTTGTGTCGTGCCTTGTCTAGCCCACTCCGTGCCGTGCCCGTCTAGACCTGTGTCGTGCCGTGCCCTACCCAGTTCCGTACTGTGCCCGTCTAAAAGCGTGCTCGTGCCGTGCCACATTTAAACGTGTTGTGCCATGCCCGTACCAGCCCGGCCAGTTTGACACCTCTATCAACATGCATGGGTTGGCCTGAGAGATTCTTTGATGGCAATTGGTGGCTCCAAAAGGACCAAAATTTTAGTTATAACCCGCAGTGAGGATGTGGTATCAATGATGCAAATACCATCATCTTTGACTCACCATTTGAAAATTTTATTTGACGATGATTGTCAGGTCATGTTTAGGAAAAGAGTATTTTCTAATGATGGACCGCGAGAGACGCCACGTTTGGTGGATATTGGTAAACGAATTGTAAAAAATTGCAAGGATGTGCCATTAGCGGTCAAATCATTAGGAGGTTTATTATACTCAAAGTTGCATGAACATGAATGGAAGTGGTCGAGGTGAGTAAATTATGGAGTTCAATGGGAAGAGAAAATGGGATTTTACCAGTATTAACACTTGGTTTTGATCACTTGCCATCACCATCTCTAAAAAGAATTTGCATATTGTTCCATTTTTCCAAAGGAAATTTACATCAAGAAGGATGAGTTGATTCAACTTTGGATGGGTTTAGGATATCTTCATCCTTTTCCTGGAAGTGACTTTAAAATGGAAGATTTAGGCAACGATTATTTTAATATTTCGTTGCTTAATTCATTTTTTCAAGAACCTGAAATGGACAAGTATAATGCATCTTGCACTTCATGTTGCAGAGGCAGCTGTTTGACTTTAAAAGCTGGTGAAGTAAATAGCCATCCAGATGTGCAACATCTCTCATTGTGGCTTCTAGAAGAAACAACGTTAGATATTTCAACGGAGAATGTTGCAAACTAGAGGACACTATGTTTAGAAGGACATCTCCCCACAAACATTGACAATTTCAAACGTGTACGTGTCTTGCATTTCTTAGCATCCTGCTTCGTAAAAGTTCTAGAGTTGCCAATTTCAATGTGCAAGTTCAAATATTTGAGGTATTTTGACCTCTCAAATACGGAAATTGAAGAATTACCAAACTTTATCACCAACCTCTATAATTTGGAAACGTTGTGTTTGCCATCGTCTCTACAAAAGCTTCCAAAGGATTTCCCAAATATTTCCCGAAAATAGAGAGTTAAAGTAGACATTGTCAAACACAAAACAACTTAAATAGTGTCAAATGTAGTTGGAAGCGATGGTGATGTGTCTGTTGTGATAGACATGCTGCTTGGCTCTGACGAAGAAGACAATTTGTTTGTCATTGCCATCGAAGGAATGGGTGGGCTCGAGAAGACAACGCTTGCTCATCTAGTTTACAAAGACAAGAAGGTTGTTTGAAAATTTGGTGATAAAAATATGGATTTGTGTAGGTGATAATTTAAAAGTTGAAAGGATATTGAATGAGATGGTCTAATCTATTACTGGAGATAAGTCTGAGACAACAAACATTGAAGGAAAAGCGCGTAAGCTTTCAACAAAATTGAATGGACACAAATACTTACTTGTATTAGATGACGTTTGGAATACAAATCAACAAGTAGAGGTGTCAAACGGGCCATGCCAGCAGCATGGCCAATGTAGTTTCGTGCCGTGCCATTTCTTAACCGTGCCGTACTGTGCCGACCCGTTTACTTAATCGTGCCGCGTCGTGCCACCTCATCTCTGAGTTTCGTCAAATTTTTTTTTGTATAATCTTCCCGAATTCGATTTAATCTAGCCGAGTACCGTCGGAATTTTTTTATGTAACTATAGTTCATCACTTTGTTCCTGGTTCTTTTAAAATAAACTCTCACTGGTAAAAAATTATTTAAAATCTGGACTGTCCCAAAGTGTTTTGTATAGCCGAGATGCACAACGGGTACCGCTACGTGGTATCCGCTCGGCACTAAAAAATTTCTCCTTTCAATGGAATTTGGTGTACTGTTCAAATGCGGTAGCGTATCGAAACCGTCTATCTTTTACATATTATGGAGTTTAATAGTCGTACAAAAAACTAAGTCGATAGCGTATCGTAGGCAATTAATCGAATGAAAAGTATCATTAAAATAAACAAATTAGGTCCCGAGCAATAAGCTTTCTAAACCCGATCGAGAAGAAACTTTACATGATTGATTTCATCACTAGGAACAATAAAATCAACGGCTCGATTGTTAAAATAGTTTCAGCGTATTGAGATTCGTAAAATATTTGTATTGACTTATTAAAATGTGTATAATTTATAATTAGAACATCGGACATTAATTACATTAAAAATTAGTATTTGTTGTGTCGTGCCTCGTGCCGTGCCTTGTCTAGCCCACTCCGTACCGTGCCCGTCTAGACCTGTGTCGTGCCGTGCCTTACCCAGTTCCGTGCCGTGCTCGTCTAAAACCGTGCTTGTGCCGTGTCGTGCCACATTTAAATGTGTCGTGCCATGCCCGTACCAGCCCGGCCAGTTTGACACCTCTATCAACATGCATGGGTTGGCCTGAGAGATTCTTTGATGGCAATTGGTGGCTCCAAGAGGACCAAAATTTTAGTTATATAGTGTCTTTGGTGTATTACTTAATTTGTTGGCTTTTTTTAGATATTTTCTGTTGGATATTAAGTGTCTAACTGTATTAAAAATGTTAACCACGGAGAATTGAACTGAACTGGTAACTGTAATTTTTGTTATTGTTTCGATAAATTTAAAACCAGTAGTTTTAGTTATGGTTTTACGTGTTTATTTCAATCTTGGTTTTGGTTTTACCAATAACCGAATTGAACTGCACCGTTGCGGTCCCCAATCTTCTTCCTCTTTTTTTTTTTTTTTTTCAATCATTAGAACCTACACTAGGGGAGGGGAAAGGGGCATCACACTCAAATCTTGAACCCTGACCTCCACTAAAAAAGACTTTGGGTCATAACGCTGGCTACTACATGTTACCTGTTTACATGTTTACCCCCAAATTACATGTTTATCTCCCTCCTAATTACTTTAATTATATTATTTATATTGTTTATATTAATTTATTTCTTTATATAAATTAATTTAATTATTTAATTCATTTCTTTATATAAATTAATTTAATTTTTTAATTCATTTCTTTAAATTAATTCATTTAATTATTTAATATTCAGTTTGTTTAATTAATTAATTAATTCAATTTCCCCTCCTTTAATTACTTTAATTATATTATTTACATTAATTCATTTCTTTATATAAATTCATTTAATTATTTAATTCATTTCTTTAAATTAATTCATTTAAATATTTAATATTCAATTTGTTTAATTAATTAATTAATTATTTATTTTTTTAATTCGATTTCCCCTCCTTTAATTACTTTATTTATTTATATAAATTCATTTAATTATTTAATTCATTTCTCTTAATTAATTCATTTAATTATTTAATTTAGTTTGTTTAATTAATTAATTATTTATTTATTTCAATTTTCCCTCCTTTAATTACTTTATTTATATCTCCTTACCTTCTTATCTTCATTTACAACCACTCATATCAAATTTTTTTCAACCACTCATATCGGATTTTTTTCTTATCTCCTTACCTTCTTATCTTCATTTACAACCACTCCCATCAGATTTTTTTCTTATCTCCTTACCTTTTTATCTTCATTTACAACCACTCACATCA
>JAXBDA010005240.1:0-25263 GCA_036023075.1 Gaultheria prostrata
GGCTTGATCCGATCAATTTTTGATAAAAACGCTATATATAACTTTTTATCAAAAATTGATCGGATCAAGCCCTTCCGAGTATTTTTTTTTTTTACGAATCCTCACGGTGAACCTTAAAAACATGTTTTAAACACATTTTAACGGTTCGGATCGTTGAACTTCAATCCGGAAATGAAAGTCTCTCACCCTAGCAAAGTGAGGGAACCCTCATTGGATCCTTGTTGTATATATATAGGTTAAGCTTCTCCTCCGGACTCCCTGAAATGGAGAGAAGTTCGGTCTTCTCTTTCTGGCCGTTGGATCTCAGCCAATGGCTGAGATCAAGAGGTCACTTAAATTGAATCTCGCGGGTCAAGGGGAAACAGGTAGTACCCAGTTAGCGGGTCAAACCCCTATTTGGGTTTAAACAAAACCCATTTCGATTTTCTTCTTTCGTTTTTCTCTGGATCGTGGTGCCTACAAGGGTGTTATTAAAAAACTAGGGTTCCGTTTCTCAGAGAAATTGAACTTCAGAGAAATACATAGGTAGACGTCGAACGCGAGAGAGAGAAAAAGAGGGAGACCTTGTGTATGCTCGGTGGTGGTTGGATCGGTGGTCGCTCTTGGATCTTCTTCTTCGTTTCTCTCTTCTCTTCTCTCTCTCTCTCTCTCTCTCTCTCGTCGATCTGTGAAAAATGAGAAAAAGGGGATCCAAATGGGTTTTGTTTAAACCCGAATAGGGGTTTGACCAGCTAACTGGGTACTACCCGTTTCCCTTTGACCGGCGAGATTCAATTTAAGTGACCTCTTGATCTCAACCGTTGGTTGAGATCCAACGGCCAGGAAAAGAAGACCGAACTTCTCTCCATTTCAAGGAGTCCGGAGGAGAAGCTTAACATATATATATATATATATATACATACATACTTTTTAATTATTTTTAGCCACTAAGCCCAAGTTCGCCAAAACATGTATAAGCCAATAATCATTAAACCAATAAAAACAAGAATCATTAAGACAGTAATCATGGTTTATTGCTTTTTATTAAACCAATAATCATGGTTTCTTGCTTCTCATTAAAGCAATAATCATGTTTTTTTATTTTGCCAAAACAGGTACTCCTACATATATACAACCGCTATAGCAGTTGACCTAGTGGTTTATAAATGAATCCCTCCGCTAAGTCTTGTAAAATTGCGGGTTCATATCAAATGGAGAAAAGTTTAATACCCATTTGATTGGTGGGGATGGGTTAAGGATAAACAGATAAGGCAAATCTATATGGCCCATTAAAAAAATGCCCTTATTAAACCAGGCTGACTTTATCAAATCAAATCAATGCTAGCGTCTTGTCGGCGACACGGGAAAAAAATCTCCATGACACGGGAGTTTCTAATTCTACTGTTTGATTGGAGTTAATTTTAATTTTTTTTTTTTGAACGGCTTGGAGTTGATTTTTATGGCATTAGAGTTCTTACTCTTTCTCAAAAAAAGAAAGTAAGTAATTTGTCCATTTAGTGAAAGCGATTACATTGATCGCTTATGATGTCGTAATCACTAGAACGGCTATGATTAAAGCAAAACAAGTCTTATTCTCCTCATATTTATTAAAGTTATTTATTCTCTTGATGAGTTTATTAGTTGGGAGGCTTGAATTGATCGCGGACTTGCTTCCAATTTTTTAATGTACTCCATGATACTTTTTTTTGGCCAAAAGATAGAATCTCCAAATAAACCAACCAAACCCTAATACAATCTACCAAAAAAAGGAAAAAGAAAGGGAAAATACAGAAAACACAAAAACAAAGAAATCGCCGGAGCTCCGCCGGAGAATGTCACGCCGCCGCTGTCGCCGATGATGGAGGTCTGGATCTGGAAACCCCAGATCCGCCCCCCCCCCCCAAAAAAAAAAATCGAGTTTCGGCCGCCCATAGGAAGAGGAGAGAAGCTCGAACACCATGGGGGTTGCCGGAAACCATGGGGGAAGCAATAGAGGAGAGGAGAGGAGAGGAGGAGAGGTGTAAGGAAGGAGGTGGAAGGGTTGCGGTAGGGGTGGCGGCCGCTAGGGAAAGCCCTAGGGAGGAGCTTCTCCCATACGCCCTCTCTCGCTCTCTCTAAAACTCTCTCTCGCCCCTATTAGCACTCCATGATACTTGTATATTCCTTCTGCTTGTAATAAGATATTTTTTGAACTTGTTTGAGCTTTAATCCACATTATTTAGTTTTTTAATTCTTCTCATCAAGACGAATAATTAATCTCAAAACTTTGAATTAAATGGAAAAAGATGCTTTAAGCCTCACTACTAATTGTACCGTCAATTTTTAAGGATAATTGATTTTGTAAATCACTCTTATCCAGATAAGTAATTACATTACACGATGTAGCCATCAATAAATTGTGTATTGGAGTATCAAAATAAAAAAAATAGTAATCCACACACGACAAACGGACGAGGGATTGGTTGAGAACTACTCCACGGAATCTCTGTCAAGCAATGTTCAAATATTTAATTAAATGTCTAGGCAGAAATAATGAAATAAATAAATAAATCGGACCTGGGAGGTGCTGCGCAGCGGCTTTCGGCGCCGTGCCGGTGTTGTTCCGACGATCCGAAATGTCCACCCGTAGAGCTCGTCGAGTACTACAACCCTACCAAAAATAAATTCGATCGGATATCGTTAAGTGCCTTATCGGAACGTATATAACTTGAAAAAAATTGGAACACACATAACTTGAAACACTGGATGAAAACTATTAAACCCATATTTTTCAAGTTATTTGTGTTCCGATGAGGCACTTAACGATATCCGATCGAGTTGATTTTCGGAAGGGTTGTAGTACTCGATGAGCTCTACGCGGTGGACGTCTCGGATCGTCGGAACAACATCGGTGCGGTGCCAAAAGCCGCTGCACAGCACCTCAAATAAATCAACAAGATGGTTTGGGTATGAAATCCTGCACCCACGGGATATCGTGAAGTCGTGAACCCTACACCCTCTTTAAATGAGCCTCAAGGGTGAACAAAAGTAGACTCAGAAAAATAAACATGCAATAAACTAACCACAAAGCCCCAATAGGAAGTCCGGTTTGATTGGTGGGTTTGCTCTCAAAAAAATTAACAATGATTCAATTTTTAGGGTCAAGCCGCGAGAAGGTAATTTCTTATGAATTCCCTAATCCCGGCTTAAAATGGTCTGCCTTTGACTGGACTGGATAAGAGATTAGTTGATGTGCCTTTAAGTTAGCCCGTCAAACCCAAAAAAGAAAGAAAAAAAAACCAACGACGAAATGTCTCTTCTAGTGCTGGAAAAATCAAATGAGAAGTACCAGAACTGGTGAAGGACAGAATAATTCTCGTAAATGTTAAGGACAATGAATAAGCTGGAGAAATTAATAAGAAGGGTGCCTGCGCACATGACTGTATTGCATACAGACCTATCAGCCCTGTTACAATACAGGAAAAGAGAACATGAAAAGACATCCAACGGATGAGATCCACCCCCTTTTAGGGCGATTAGGACGTCTGCATATTAGTTCTTCCTTGCAATTTTGCTGGCCCTAGATAGTTGTCTTTGACAGTGAAACCTCAGATGCTACATTGTTGTCCCCATTACCCTTTGCCGTGGGAGGTTTAATGGATTAGCTGTACATTGAAGCGACAGACAGATCAACGAGCGATAGAGGAGAATGCTACTCCACAATAAATGAGTTCCATGAAGTGAAAATAGAAAATGCAGAAGCCAAACATGAGGGTAGAGTCGTTAACCAAAGAAACGGAGTACACATCGATGAAATGCAGTAATGAAGCAGATTTCAAATTCAAGAACGTGCTATCTTTAAGCTACGGCCTAAACTGTAGTATGATCTGTGTGATTTTCTTAATGGGAACATCTGTATTTTCCGTGAGATCAGGTAATAAGAGCTATTTATACAACAAATCACCGCAATGCATCTGATAACTCGACCCACCTAAAGAAAGGAATGGCTTATTAATAGTGTTTCCTCGACTGGTTCTCTCCATCGATATGGATATTCATGTTCGCAATAGTAAGAAGTCTTAAGAATTAGGTGCGTAAGAGTAAGGGCACTCTTCCGATTATTTCAGATGAGTTCAACAAATAGATTTGGAAACGAAATAGAGTGGGGTACGACGTATGATCTTCAATCTGTACTAAGCTTTTATTCAAAAGATTTCTCCACCTAGCAATGTAGCCAACCAGATATGCATTTCTAAACATCACAAGCTAAAAACCAACAGGCCACACCTGTAGATTGGCGATCTTAATCAAACAGGACACACAAAAGAGGTATCTTGAGCATCAAATGTATATACTTTCGCCATCGTCTTAATATATATCTTCTTCTGTTCTGAGCCAGCATGAACTGTCGAGAAGAAAAGGGGTAGTAATGTCTTGGTCAATAGGTATCCACAAATTAGTGGAAGACCATTCGTGATTGTCATGCGTGTCTTCAGAAAATTGAGGAATGTTTTGTCTGTGGTTCGAGCCATAAAAGCAATCCTCGTGCTGCTCTTCCGTAAGAAGATAAGAACTTGGGCTTTCCTTTGATAGAGACTGAGAACCATCGTAACAAGGTGAAAAAAGTTCACGAAAGGAACCACGTATTGATAATTGCCTCCATCCGAAATCAAAACCTAGTCCAGAGGGAAAGAGGAACGCTTCCATATCAGGACGATGCATCCCACAAAAAACCTTGCTTATATCCCAATCATGGTATTGGGGAGAGAAGGTACTGCTACCGTCGCATGTATTATATGTATCGCACTCTTTTAATTTCCGGTATGTCGGGGTGCTTGGTAAGGATAGTGGGAAATGCTTCAGCTCTGCCAAAAGAAACTTCTCCTCGTTCCCATTAGAGAAAGGGGCTGAATGCGGATGCGGTAATGAGGTCAATTGGGAAGGATAGCTGAACAAAAACGACGATGTGTCCAATTCACTTGCAGAAGAACTATTATCCAGACTCTGCTGGTGATCATCCCAGGATGCTGCCATTGCGGAATTCATCTCTGCATACCGGTTAGTAATAGACAAGACTCCTTGATCTTCGAAGCTGCCGAAATCCCAATCTAGCAACAAAGTAGATGGCCCTCTTCCATTAACCGATTCATCCAAGACTTGGAAATCAATTAGATCTTTGATATGTCTTGATGCAGTAGATTCATAATTCTCAACATTGGAACAAAAAAACGGATCTTGTATAGCGATCAAACTTGGAGTGCCACCTTCATTATTGGCCCTAAACTTCCTGTTTCCAAACTGAAAATGACTTATTGTAGCATAACTGTTTAAAGGAGAGTCAGAACCTTCAGTATCCCATTTTGAGGGAACTATCTCAAGAGATCTATAGCAAAAATCTTCTGAATAACACCCATATTCGGATTTTAAGAGGTCTCTTCTTCGGTCCTCGTCACTTGTATCTAACTCGGGGAAAGCATGCGATAAAAATTTAGTGTCAGCTCTCATTTGCATTGGCTTTTCATCCCTGCAAGACTGGCAAGCAGAACTTTCAGCCTAGAAAGTAAATAACAAATAAGAGGCTTGCTGCCATTTACAAAAGCCAAAAAGATCATACATTGTTTTCAGCAGTGTCAGGGAACAGTCGATTGATGAGCATAGAAACTAAATCGCATCTGAAAATTTCCAAATGAATAAATAACCAGATGTATAAAGAGAATGAAAGAACAGAAAAGCTGTCATGTCTCTTACATACCCCTCTGCTCTGGGTAACGAGGTATTTGCAACCCACTGATGTAACCTCTTTCTCTTTACGGAAAAGACTCCATCCAAGCGCCCAGTCCCTAAAATCCAGCTTACCATTTAAAAGAGTAATGAGACGTAGCATGAACTTGTTACTGCTAAAATATAAAGATCATCTGTATTTCGAGAATTTGAGAAGAGGCTCGTATTGAAGAAAACTTAAAACATCTTACAAGTTACAACAAGATCCCAAAACCGAAAGATTATATAGTTTTCATCTTTCATCCATTTTCTTGACCATGAAGATAGATTATTGGACTATGACTGAGGTCCTGTGAGGAGTGAGGACATAACCTAGCCTTCAAACAGGTGTACATTAGACTTGTCGTAATATTCCAGCATAGATCCTCCCAGACGTGATAATGATTACTTGTAGGGGTGAAACCATAACCCACACCTTTTAGTTTCATAGGATTTCTGCTTGCTATGTCATGGACTCTTGAGACATGTCCAGATGGATGTTTCATTTAGTTCAACAGCTTGTGCAAAACTAGGAAAGATTGTGAATCATATGAATAGGCTGATTATACTACATAATCTGTTCAGAAAGAAACAATTTCAGGTCCATAAAGCATGATGCTTTCATGTATTACCACTGATAGCCACGACCTATAGTAATGCTCAAACAGTGCATTGGTAGGCACGGTGATATGTTGACAGCTACTATAACATATCATAGATTGTTTCTATTATTAAAGAAAAAATGAGGAATCTCCTGTCCTTTATAGATAAATTTGAAAACTTGAACATTTAATTGCCGAGTGCTGAATCTTTAGAGTCAGATCAAGATGACAAACTTGTGCCTAGCTATTCTAGATTGAAACCTAAGCTTTTAAAATTGCACCTTACTCTACTTGATTTTATATTCTTTTCTTTCCAGCAATTGCCTATTGTTATTAGACAAAATGAATATCACAACATCATTCAAACTCCACTCGGAATGTTTTACCTTTTTGCCATCGCGAATGAGTATCACAATACTAGAACGAATACGGTCAAACAACAAAAATAAAAGATGCCAAAATAAAGGCAGATGTAGCTAGTAAATGTAGATTAAGAGTTGAAATATGATTGCAAGGAAAAAGGGTCAACCATTTGTACTGGCACACACCCTTTTCATCCATTATCTTTCTCCTAATTCAGTGTAAAATATAAATGCACAAGTCTACTACAATAGATCCATTAAAACTGCTTAATCTGATATGTTCAATCACAATGCACACCTGAAGTCTTTGATGCACCACCAAGGGGTGAGAAGAGCAAGCTGTTGTCAGTAGGTTTGACTTTCTCAAAGAACAATGGGGACCTGATATCCTTGTGTCTATCTTCGTCCACAATGTTTGCTGCCTCTGCATTATATGATGTTGATAAGACGTGTGATGGAATTATAATAATTGCCTAATCCAACCGCAAAAAATCCTCATTACAGGATTCCAATACAACCCAACGCCACACCTGAATTAGTTGATGCATCTGCAACAGGGGATAGGAACAAACTGTGGGTGATCGGTCTCACATTTTCAACGAGAAATGTGGACTTTGAGTTGTCACGGATGTCTTTGAACTTCTCAGAGATCCCTGCATGGAAAAATATTCTAGGTTACCATGAAGTGACAGAAATCAAGATGGACTGCTCTCCAATGGAAAGAAGGGAAAAAAAAATAGAAACACATTAATAAAGAACAAAACCAACAGATCTTAGGCAAATTTATTTATTTTTGATCGGCAATAAACAAATCGTAGGCATATTAAAAGGAAAGCAACAGTCTAAAGAGATTACTTTTTAACCCACCTCTGCTACAAATACTTGGTTCAAATTTCTTCAATTGGTTCTCCTCATTTTTTGAAGTACAAGAACGAGAGCAACCTGCATCCTCTTTTAACTTCTTGAAAAATGCAAACTCAGAAGTTTTGGGACCATTGGCTGCAAGTAATTTTGCATCGCGTCACATATTAAGCCTAGATCACCGAACACTGAACTACATTTCATCACTCCAAATCCTCATGGATTAACAACATGCATACCTTATAAAATGCATTTCAAAGAACATATCCAAAGTCTAATAAAAGCGGATACCAGACAAAATCGAACTAATTGGACAAAAATGCGAATAGAGATTGAGAATAGGGCACTCACACGCCGGATCCCGCGTTGGTTCGAATAGCACAGCAGGTTCACTAGGCCTGGTATTTGGTTGGCAATCAGATTCAGGATCCATAAACTTCACTCGTTTTGGCCTAATTACATCTATAAGAAGGCAAACGGCTTCAGCGAACACTAACAGAAAACTCAACTAAACAATTTAGACTCTGATTAATTCCCCTAAACAATATATACAGGAGCAAGTTTCGAGTTCATAAGAAGCCCTAGATAATTACAAAGGACATGAAAAATACTGATCGTTTTGACTATGCCGGTTCACCACAATTTTACGCTTAAATTCACGACAATCTAAACTTAAATTCAAAGAATCAAACGTTTAGATCAAGAAAGAGAGAGGGAGACCTTGGATTTCAACATTGCTTCGAAATCCGTTGAAACCTCTAACCGAAGAGCTTCGGATTTTCGGCCGGTCTCTGGTGGTGATTTCCGTTCTTCTCCTCATGATTTCTGGATCGAAAGGGGTTGAAACCAAATTCGTGAAACCTAGATCTCTGGTTATGGCTTTGGGATCTCGAGGGTATCAATAGCTAGCGAAGGTCGTTTGGAGAGGGAGATGAGTAGCCGAAAACGAAGTGCTCAGTTTGGGCGCCAAAATGGCACGTGAGAGGGAGGATGTAAATTTGTGTTTTTGATGCACACCCACACAAGTTTGCTCATTTATGAATACAAAAATGATTGTGACACAAACTTTGTGCCACAACCAACCACAACCTCACTCACATGGGGTGTGGGTTTCACATGGGCCCCACATGCGGGCCTCACACCCCATGTGAGTGGAGTTGTGGTTGGTTGTGGCACAAAGTTTGTGTATGTATCATTATTCGAATGAATATTTTCGGTCAAATCAGTACTTTTGTTGGTCTATTTTTATTTTTTTGAAAGAGAAAAATATAATTTGTGCACTCTTTTTGTAAAAATATAAACTCTAAAATAATTATACAAAATAATTGACACTCTTTTTGTAAAATATTTGTGCACTCTTTTAGTGAACAAAATTATACATACAATACAATCCTTAAAGCATACTTAAATGACAATTCTTTTTTTTTTTTTGACATAACAAGAGGCGGAAGAATATGAGTATACAAATTGCATTAAAAAGAACATGAATTTACGGTGAAGCCAAACGATAGTTTGCCAAGGGAGCAAATAACTAAAAATAATCTTCATTCATGAGAAAAATGATAGGTCTATAAAGATTAGACGGTTTCGAACACATTTATGTTTGGATTAGTGGGAATATGTGTCAATCATTGTAAATAAATCTATGAGTACGTAACATTGTTCTTTAAAAATATAATAGTATTATTAAATGATATTTCAGAAACAATTTTCAAGCTATAAATTTACACAATAGAGTCGATTTTCATATAGGCTAGCATTTTACTAGCAATGCAGTTTTTGTGAACTTGAAGACATTTGTGTTTAGTGTTTTTCTTTTTCCTAAATACTGGTATTTTGTAATAATTCTCTTGTAAAACAAGCTTAAAAAAATTGTTTGGGAACAGCATAGTAGAAAAACTAATAAGAATGAGTTTCTACAATGATATTTTTCGTATCTTTTCACTATGTAAGACGTTAAATTAGTTAATGTAGGAATAATGATTTATTGATTTGACAATTTATAATCTAAAAATTTTCAAAATATAAAAAATAGTACAGTCAAAATACTCCATCCGTCCTAAAATAAATATCCAAAACCACTTTTCACACTTCTAAAAAAATCATCTATGTTTCGTATTTTGTAATATTTTTTACGATTTAAAAAAAATTGTTTAATAAAACCAATCAGGATCTATCAAACAAGATCCATATTGCATATATAATTTATCATAGCTTAAGAAATATAAATCATCTTCTGAGAGACGTGAATAATGATTTTGAACATTCATTTTGAGAGAGAGAAAGTATTGAAAATACTGTAATGGAAACCCGGCCATGAAAATTGAGAATAGTCCCAGACTTGAGACTCCCACGCTCCCAGACTGAGCTGTGAGGCTGAAGTGAAGCAGTGAAAGGGTGAGATGGGGGGCTACATTATCCAAATGACTTGGATATGGTACAAACGTGGCACCATTCCACTGGCTGGGGAAACCACCAGTTGATCACAGTCCAGAAAAAAGATACTTATCTCCTTCTTTTATTCGAAATCTCTCAAAACTTCTTTTATGCTTTTATTACTTCTTTTTTTCTGATCCTTTTCATTGAACTCTCAAAATCCATTTTTGAGAGAGAGAGAGAGAGAGAGAGAGAGAGAATGGCAAGCATGACATCCGCTGCCTCTGGGCTTTTGCTAACTCCTTGCTTCACTTCAACCACAAACTCCTCCAGGCCAAATTTGCTACTAGCCACTAACAAGAACAGCAGCAATATGTCGAGGTGGGTCGTACGGGCGGCTGAAACGGCTGAGCCACCGGCCCCTCCGGCAGCTAAGCCACCACCGATTGGACCCAAGAGAGGCACTAAGGTGAGAAATTTACCACAAACATTATTGGACTACCCTACTTTTTTTTTCATGTCATGTCTGTTTTAATTGCCATAGCACTAGCTAGTATTTTTATTTTTTTACCAATAATTATTTAAGTAATGGATTTGGAAACTAATTTTCCAATCCTTTTTTTGGTTGGAAAAGAGTGACAATTAAAAGACCCATAGGAAGAAAAATACATGAATCTTTTTTTCCCAATTATTGAAATTGTCTTGCTAACCTCCCCCAATAGGTGGAGGATATAATAATACTATGTATATAATGACGAATTAGGTCGGATATCAATACACATTTCACGGATATTAATATATATATTTTTGGATATTTATACACTTTCTACTTATTATCATTTTCGTTATTGAAAACAACTTCTTGGAAATAGATAGGAGAACGTACGATGAATGTTGATGCATCTAATATAGTTTTGAAAGTATTTTGAAAAACTGTCTTTCCAACCGTAAATCAAACAAGGCACGGTAACTAATCCGGGCATCCGGCTAACCAAAATTCAAATGTGTCGTCCATTACAATAAAAGAACTGTTGTTTGCATATCCACAGGTGAAAATTCTTAGGAAGGAGTCCTATTGGTTCAAGGGCGTCGGATCCGTTGTAGCCGTCGATCAGGTTCTCTCTCTCTCTTAAGATGTGTGCGTGTGTATATCTCTCTTATGTAACTCTCTGCGTGACCGGTGTACATGACACGTTGATTTATATGTGAAATTGGATAATATGTGCAGGATCCAAAAACTCGTTACCCGGTGGTGGTTCGGTTCAACAAAGTGAATTATGCCAATGTATCTACGAACAACTACGCATTGGATGAGATTCAAGAAGTTTGAATGATCAATTGCCTTTAAATTGTGTTTGTAAAACTGGTAGTTTCTCTATGTCAATTCCAGTCTGTTGCAAGCTTTGTCAATCAATGTGTATCATATTCCTCCCCTGTGACTCCTATTTTGTTGAGAATTGTTTCATCAGTATTGCAATTGTCTCATCTTACATGAGAGCCAACACACTTACAATTTACAAGCAGGGGCGGTCTAACCTCTTTGGAGGCCTAAGGAAAAATTTAAGTACAAGGCCTTGAAGAGTTGAAGTATTGATGTTAAACAGTTTAATCCAATATATTTTGGTTTTTATTTGAAAATCGGCATATATCCAGTATTTTAGGTAAAGTATGAAATATGAGAGAAACTCGGATATGTCTTTTTTTGTTCATAATTGCCGTATCTTGAAACTAAATCTTGTTTCATAATCAATTGAGTTGGCTACTCTAATGAGCCCAAAGAGGAAAGGACTCAGTTTGTAGCTGTTAGTTGCAATCTGGATTCAAGAAACTTAAGTTACACATTAGGAGGGTGTGGTTGGTTAACAAAGAGATGGACCAATTGGCCATTGAAATGAAGGGCTTTTATTTTTTTTGGATCGTCGCACGGGGACTCATGGGACTTGTTTTCAGGGTCTGTTTGGAGAGGTGGAATACAAGATCAGTGGTAACACTTGATTTTTGTATTCCAAGACTCACTGGAAATGGTTTCTTTAGGTAGGCTCCCACTTGATTCTAAAACCCATTGATCGGGAGGCTGTTTCCATGACTCGAACCTGCTAGAGGCTAACGGTAAGCCTTCCTGTTGAGCCACAAGGGTCACAGTTTTTTTATCCAGTCTGCTCTCCAGTTCTTCTCAAAGCATGATTAGCTTTAGTCTAAAAGCTTCAACAATTTCAAACCAATAGGAGTTTGCTGGCGAACCTATTTCGTTGTTAGTAGAATTGTTGAACTTCAAGGATTATCAGGTCATCGTGCGATTCTGCTCTAGAATATGCTTGTGGTGAAGAATCTTTAAAGATATTCTAGAGGCTTTTACTTGAATAAGATTTTAGTTTTCTCCATTGTCATTTCCTTCTTTCTGATTCAATCAGAATGTAGCAACAATGAAACTACGACACGGCTGACAACAGAAAAAATACAACAAGAAACTCTGAGATGGACCATGCAGATGGGAGAAATTGAATTTCCTTTTCGTTGATGGAAACCATTGTAAATGTTCTCGACGTCTTATGCAGTGATTTTGTGGATGAAAGGAGTTCTGTGAACTTGGAATTCTTTCAGAAGCTTTTGGAAAGAACTAGATCATCTCAAGATTCTTAACCTAGCTCCCTTTCAAATTCGAGGAAAAAGCAAGTTCCTGTGAATTTGATTTCTGTGCAGTCACGATAGTTGCACATGGCGTGTTACATATCAAGATTCTGAACCTAGCTCCCTTTCAAATTCGAGGAAAAGGCAAAGTTCCTGTGAATTTGATTTCTGTACGATCATGACAGTTGCACATGGCGTGTTACTCGGTTCAAGAGGTCTAAGTTTGGATTGGAGATGCACAGATTAGTATTCCTTCCATTTTGATTCCTGGAAAAAGAGACCCCCAAAGGCCAGAAGCCCAGAACTGTTTCATTCACAAGAGTTGGTCACACTCAAGGACAAGTAGTATTAAGGGCGGCCATATAGAATTCAATTTCTTTAAGAAGATATAGAACCAAGACAGTGGTCAGGTGCGCACAAACTGGTCCGGATATAGGTGGTGGTCGGGTGGAGATCGATGGGGCCTATTTCAGCCTTGTTGGGCCCTACCCATCTGCTGAACTATGGTGATCAGCAAGTTGCTGATCTGAACTCTGAAGCATTGATTCAGTGGGACATTCCTTGAAAGGAAGTCTAATGGATAGGGAAAGGAAATAATGTGGAGTGAAATTCCATCCTTACTTTAGACTGGCAATTGACAAGCAGATCCTTTAATATCAAGTTGATCACTGGTTGCCATCAGGAACTTGATATCTGTATTGATGTAGGACTGAAATGAACTGGACGTAAAACATTCTCCAATTAACTACACCTTTGGTTACTGAAAATACGTTGTCTCGGCATATAGAATCAATACTATGTATTGCCTCACAATACAACATTTGTAACTTCTAAGACCCGTTTGGTTGTCCGGATATAACATCAGATTTGACTAAAAATCTTATTTTGCATCTTGTGAGCGCGTTTGGATCCTCCCATTGTCACCACATAGCCGGTGTTTGGTTAAATTTTTGCTTTCCTGGATAAAATATAATCTCGCAAAGTGTGGGATATACAATACCATGAGTGGTGTGGTATTATTAATCCAATGGTATAATATATCATCTCACTAGTAGTCCCGTCAAACAAATGAGCCCCTTAAAAGTAATTGGATCGGAAGGGATAAATTCGAGATCTTTTTTCATTGACTAGATAATTGTACAAAACTTGAAGCTGAAAGAATTGGGAAAAAACAAAAAAAAGCCTCATCATCTCCAGTATGCAAAATGCCCAAACAATCTAAAAAACTTTGGGCTCTGGAGAGGGCTGGAATCTATGCTATCTGCTGTTTCTTTCTCTGTATTTCTACATACATCATCACCTTTACACCAAAAAAAACAAAAGGAAAAAAAGAAGAAGAAGGGTTTTTTCTCCTCATATAGTGATCAGAACTGCGAAATGGACCGTCGGTGGCCGGAGACTTTTTGCTTTGTGTGCTTCAAATCTTCTTTGTAGACATTGCCAATGTCTTGTGCTATTCTCTTAGCATCAAAGGATGCACCAGAAAGCCCTTTTCTTGTGAACCCAACAGCATAGAGACCAGCCTTTCCTTTCCACCCATTTGGGAATGGTGCCTTTGGAAAACCATTTTCTGAGAAGAATTCACTTTCCTGCACATTTCAAAATCCAAACAACATCAGTTTCTGAGAAAATACATAACAAACCAACCTTCCAAAAGAAAGATTTGTTTTCTAAGGAATAAATCAACAGAGGAAATGGAGCATTTTCTCACCTGTAGCCAATAAGGCACATTGCTCCGGTACCCGGTAGCCAAAACCACCGAATCGATTTCGATTTTTTCGCCATTAACAAACTCAACCATGCCACGAGAAAACCTCTTGATTCCAGGAACCACCTTAATGTCGCCGGACCGGATCTTTTGCAATGCCCCAACGTCCAAAACAGGGGTCTTCCCCTGAGTATTCTTGAGCTCAAGTGGACCAACTGATGGCCTTTGTAGCCCCCACTTCTCAGTGTTCCCCAAAATAAGCCATGCCAGAATCAACATTAACTTGTCTACAAGCCAAAGTGGCAACCACTTCATCATCAACATCGCGATATCGAACGTCGATTTCCCGAAAATTTCTCTTGGTAATACATGAACCTGTGGATCAAAAATAGCAGGTACATACCATTAGAATCAAAATTTTATAAGTCCTTTTGATTTCTCTTCATTTTCAAGAAAAAACCCAAAAAATTATCAAGAAAAGTTTTATTGTTTTGAGGACTTACCGAGTTTCTGACCACCATGGATGGCTTGGCATTGTGGTTAGAGAGATCAAGAGAGACTTCCATGCCGGAATTTCCACAACCCACAACCAGAACTTTCTTTCCGGCGAACTTCTCGCCGGACTTATAATCACAAGCATGTAAAACTTCACCCTTAAACTCATCCAACCCTTCAAAATCCGGCTTGACACACTCTGCATTTTCCCCTGTCGCCACCACGAGCCACTGGCAAATATACTCCACCTCCGTCCGGCCATAGCCGCCAGTGGAAACGGTCTTCACCCGCCACGAACCGCAGGCCTCATCGTACTTAGCGGATTGAACGCACTCGTTGAACTTTGGCTGGATATCAAATTCATTCGCATACGATTCGAGGTAGTCTATGAACTGTTTCTTTGTTGGGTATTCAGGGAAGTCTTGTGGGAATGGCATGTTTGGGAGCTCGCAAAATTGCTTGGGGAGGTGAAGTTTTAGGCGATCATAGGTTCTTTTTTGCCATAGAGATGCAATGCAATCTGATTTTTCGAGGACTACAAAGGGCACACCTTGTTTACTAAGGCAAGCCCCTACGGCTAGCCCAGATGGCCCGGCTCCTATAATGACCGGGCCATGTACCAAAACACAACGGCGAGAAAAGAATTCGTCGTGACCCTTGAAATTACACATTTTTTTTGTTGTTTTGGAACTAGTTTGAGAATATTGTAGAGAGAGAGAGAGGGGCGTTGTTGAGGATTAGAAGAGAGTTGAAGTTGTAGTGTTGGAGGGAGATGAAGGGATGGGGGTACTTAAATAGGGGTATTGGGCAAAGGGAGGTCCATGTGAGGGGTAGTGGCGAGTTAAATTCCCCAAATCATAAGCCAAAGGCTGCCTTCTATTATTTTATGATTGGTCCACTTTAATATAGTTTCATTTAGGCTTGAGCAAAGGATTCTCTGAGAAAAATAAAGAGGGTACCCGTAGCTTAGTTATTAGTAATAGATTTTACAGACAGTTATTGGGGTAAATGCCATGTGCAAAAAAAATTTTGTTGAGATTTTTGGACATAGATGTGTTCGGGAATTGGAATGATTCCATATACATGAGTTCCAGACTCTCATAAAATTTTAGAAGGTCTACTTGCATTGAACGATTCATAATATATTCATGTGTGGATCTGTTTTGCAAGAAAGTCTATGCACGTGGCATTGTTCTAACGTAATAAGATAGTGGGAAGAAACCAATTGAGCTACCGAAAATAACATGACATCCCGCGGGAAAAAAAAATTCACATTTGTAAGAAACTAAAAATATAGGGGAAGTGATTTTCACATCCCCCTCAATTGCTATCCACAATTCCTTTTTTATCTTTTAGTGAAACTTTTACACATAAAAATTTCACTAAAAGACAAAAAAGAGGTTGTGGGTATCAATTTGGAGGGTGTGAAAATCAATTACCAAATATAGAAACCAAGTTACTTTTTTGGTTTCTACATTTTTGGTGACCACATTTTGGGAAAATTATTATTGTGGCTCCGGTGGACCTGCAAATTACGAAAATTATATCAAGAAACTACCCAGAAAATTGGAATGAGTGATTACTAAGCAGTTCCAAAACAAAAATGCTACAGGCACACAACAAACCACCCCTCCAACCACACAACACACGTGTCATGCTAGGAGATATGACACGTGTCAACTGACCCCACCACCACTAATGTGACTGAAAAAAGTTTGAAATCTTTTTCATCTCTCCCTCCCCTCCCCTCATCTTCTCAGTTTCTCCCCACCAAATCCAATCTTCTCCTCCATATTCACCACCACCACCAACAAAAGGAACAATCAACTTACACCACCGCTCGCCGCCATTAAAGTCAAGTGCTCCTCCCCAAGCTTCCCTCCTCCCACCACCACCGACACCCCCACCGCCAACGCTCAATGCCGGATTGCCATCGCCGTCGAGTTATCCAACGAGTCCGCCTTCGCCGTCGAGTGGTCCGTCCACCACTACCTCCATCAAGGCGACACCGTCATCTCCCTACACGTCCTTCCCACCTCCGTCCTCTACGGTGCCGACTGGGGCGCCGTTGTTGCCTCCGTTGACGACCAAGAGTCAACGGAAAATGAGTTTGATACTTTTATCGTTACTAAATCGACGGGTGTCACGTGGTGAAGGTGGTGGCAGTAGGGATGGTAGGTCTAGGTATTCTACGGTGGTGGTGGTGGTGGGTGGCGGGAGTAGGCCATAAGCGACGGGGAGGGGATTGGGTTTGGGTTTGACCATTTGGGGAAAGAGAGATGAGGGGAGGAGAGAGACAGAGGATTTCTTTTTTTTTTTTTCTTTTTTTTTGGGAAAATAAATGGTGGGCCCACTGACACGTGTCTTGACTCATAGCATGACACGTGTGCGTTGTGTGGTTGGAGGTGTGATTTTTTGTGTGCCTGTAGCATTGTTCTTTCCAAAAATGATACAACTAGTAGTGTGTGTGTATTTACCTACGTGGAAAGGAAGGAATGATAACGTGACCCCACTTTCCCCAACTGGAATGTCTGGACCCCACACAAGCCTCCAGGCGTTGGGATTGCGACTTGTAAGGCTGTTTCGAGCCCACTGGACTCCCATTCCTGCCAACCCATCATCCATGCTTCACTTCTCGTTGGTACCATGTGTACTTTGTAGACCCCACACTCCCTAAACGACGATTTCGATTTTGTTTTCTCCATTTCAAAAACGGTAAATCAAGGGGTAGTGACCCCCTCTACTTCAACAACAAAAAAAAAAAACCCTCTACATATCATGTATAAATCGGTCTCAGGGATTTATTTGTGGGCCTTATACTTTTTTTTGGTACACAGGAAAATAAAAACAGAACTACATTTTTTGAACTTGTGGGTCTTATACAAACGATTCGAACTATTCAATCATCTTAGAACAATTTTTCGAGGATTTGAATGAAATGAGAGGTTTTTGGATCAACCACTTACGCACATCCGATGGAGCTGATTTCTCTTGAGGCTCTTGGAAATTTATTCTAAGATGATTGAACAGCTCAGATCGTTTGTGTGAGACCCATAAGTGGATCCCCAAGACCGATCTGTACATGGTCTGTTCAAGGCTTTCGGTACCAATAGCAAGGTTCGTTCAAAAAAAGAACACCGAATTGGTTAGTAAAGTAGTCGGTAGAGTCGCACAAAAATTCTGACTTAAAATTTAAGATAGAAATCAAGTTGTTCCGCCAAAATACTACATATATTCGTCAAAAAAGGCTAGAAGTTAAAGTGTTACACTATCAAACTTCTCAAATAAACCTTAATTTCAGGTTAAAAGACAGAATATTGCCCCTCTCCATACAAGCCTTACTTTCCCTAATTTCTTACTCCAATTAATACTCAAGGTATCTTCCATCTCACCCTTAGCAACGTAAGGATTAGAGTTTACCCCAAAAAAAAAAAAAATGTAGGCATTTGATGTAAGCATTTTTTGATTTGTTTTCACTTAACAGCGTTTACATTGTACAAATTAATATCACAATTCAGGGACAATATTGTCATTTGATAAAATAATCATTTTGAACTAATACTGCAACATACAGGTATTCATGTCATGAAAATCGAATAGTTGGTAATACTCTTCATGGAGACTTTTGTTCATTATTCTCTTCCACAGACAATTAAAATGCACAAAAAAGTTTGCATTTTGTACTTATATTTTTTTTTATATAATCGGATCTTCAGGTCAACTTATACATACCTCAAATAATTCTAGAGAACCAATCCTAGTGACATGTATCTCATTTAAAGTCAGAGTTAAACTCTATATGGACCGACCCGAAAAGAGTTACTCCCTCCGTCCATGTTTAATCCAACTATTTTCTCTCACATCAACTTTTACATCTACTTTCCATTACTTACCCTTATCAATATAATAATACCCACTAACTTTTTAAAAAAGAATCTATTTCTAAGGGCAAAATAGGAAATGTACCCACTAACTTTTCTTTTCAAAACACATTTATTAAGGGACATGCTGAAATGAAAATGTACACACTATAAAATGGACGGAGGGAGTAATAATTACGTGTTGTCGTTGTTGTATTGTTCTCAATGCTTTAACTATATCTTGGGAAGCAAACTAACAGATGGTGATTTTTCTTGAAAAAATCTGCTGCCACAACTCCCTTTTTCCAATTATACCGAATATCTTTTACTCCACAATTTTTACACTTTAACTGAGATATTGAATAGGTTTAAGGATTCTAAAGCTGAGACACGTCGCCGTGATTAGGAAGTAAAGTAGGTTTTAAGCTTTTGTGAAATCGAACATGACGGTGCATGATTAGTAGAAACTCAATTAACTAGGAGTCGGACTTAATTTAGTGCTAAGTGATCACATAATGAATGCACGTCTAAGAACGAGCAAACTCAGAAGCGCGAACATAAAACCGTCTTTCCAAAAAAAATCAAAATAATTATAAGAGCGGGAGACCTGTAGGGCGGAGGCGGAGTCTCCTGTCAGAACATTAACGTGACCTAGCTAGGATTATTTTCTAGAGGTCACTACTCTATCGACCATAGTTTTTTAACATTCATACCATATTTTGAGTACGATATGATGTGTTATCAATATATTTGCAGAATATTCCCCACACGTAATGCATATAGCGGAACGCATTCTATCAATACAATAGTGACACATCACACGGCATTCCTTGTGTTTTTCTGACTGCATGAATAGGTTTGAGTTGGAAAGAGATTATGGAGTACCCCACACGCCGTGCCACCACCCACTTGTTGTTATCGAGTGAAAATTTTATGGGAAGAAGAGAGAAAGCATGTGCATCAAACCTTGGTTCCCATGAAGTTCTCTCCTTTTCATGGAATGATTTTTGTATCTATGAGTTTGGCGCCTTTCTATGCTTAAATCATTAATTTCATCATTTTTGTGTTATATATATTCAAAAGGGCTTTGGAAATGAGTAGTATCATCGATCATACTCAACCTGTTAATCTCTTGCCACCCAATCCATTTTTTAAGAGGGAAAATTGTAAAATTAGTTCACTAAGCTGTCGTTAAGGTTTAAAAAGTGTATTGAAATATATGAAAAATATATAAAAATTGTATAAAAGTGTACAAAAAAGTGAAAAAAAATACATTTGAGTGTAATTTTTTGTGTGTTCTTCTAGTCTAATTGTGAGCCGAATAGGCTGTCAATAGAAGTACCTTTTAATATTGAATTAAGAGGCATTAATTCCTCATATTACCCATGGAGGACCTCGACTTTTGGAAAATGATTGGGACACAAATAACGTTGCGTTGATCCGGACATAGATATGTTCAAAACCGTTCAAAATGCGTATGAGTTTTTTCTTATTCTCAGCAAAAGAAATTTATGAATCTTTATAAAAATACAAAGATTGAAAGGATCAATGGCACACCAGCAAAACGCCACCCGAGACCTACAACCATCATATCCGATACGATCTGGTGGGTACCATACATGTGTGTACATATTTTTGGTTATCCAAATAGGCTTTCCACCAGCCTTGCAATGCTCCACGGCCAGCTTGGAAGCTAGCTGCAGGCTTTCTACTTTTAGGCTCCAAACTTCTACTCCAGTACTATTTTAGTTTTTGCACACACAGATCGATCCACAATTCTTTCTCTTTCTTTGGTATCAAGAAACCCTAGGAATTGGTCGGCGGCATGCACTTGCTATGAAGCAACCGTGTGATCGCGCGATCGGCTAATTTGTAAAATAAATTCAAAACTTTTCCAAAATCTATGATGAGTTAGGTCACGCGTAAAGCAAAGTTCGAGAGGAATGATGGATGGCTTATTATTAATTAGGATCCCAATGGCTAGCTAGCTTTTTCTAAGTATGGGGTTCGTGGAAGCTTAGTTGTTAGCAGAAAGTTAGCTCTCAAATCCAATGATCATAAAAAGAAAGCAAGTGGAATTTGATCACCAAAGTTTTAATTGTTTTTGTTTTTCGACCTTGATCTCGCACGTCTGTTTTTAAAAGCGGAACTGGGTATTCATCGATTCGATCCTCTCTCACGATAACGCTTCCGTGTGGTTTGAACCCTTGACATCCAACCTTTGAGAGAAAATTTCTCGTTCTTTTGATGTGGATGTTTGTCGATGTATTTTGTTTTTCTATTGATTTAGTAGCTGCTCACAATAGATTGTAACTTATTGTTATTAATAAATTTCTTACTCTCCCACTGAAAAAAGTACTACCACGTTATTATGAGTTTTAAACATCCTTTAATATTTTCTTTTATCAGACAAAGAAAATGATCAATTGTGTATGAAATGGAGAGGAGCCAAGCCCGGAATTGTAACGTCAGCGGGAGGGTATACTTATTCTGTGTTTTCATTTTGTTCAAATTCATTTGTTAGGTGGCTATGCGGAAATTCAATTTAAGCGGATATTTGTAAACGTTTGATCTACAAGTTTAAATTTAGTCAAGAATTTTAAAGAAAATAAATTAACTCCTAGATGAAGCAGTTATCGATATTCGATTGAGCTGAATTTTCTCAATGTTCTCTACAATATGAATTTGAAAAAATTAAATGATTTCAATCAACAAAGTGAAACACAGAATAAACATACTCTCGCTGAGAGTGAACAAAGTGAGGATAAATAAAATTGCAAACTTCCTACTACTAGTGAACCAAAAGTTTGAGAATAATCCAAATTAAAATGGGGCGGCACAATATATATTAAATGTGTTGTTCGGTGAAACTAATGATTAGAATGAGGACACTCTCTCTCTCTCTCTCTCTCTCATAAGTTACTCCATTTGCATACTCATAGCACCCACACATTAATTGAATGGGATGGGATTCTCTCCCGTCCCTTAAGAAGGGAATGGATGGTCCTGTCCGGGAGTTCCCGGGCCTTTCCCGAATCTGTTTCGAAAATCAAATCGCTGGTATTTTAGACCTCGTCAAAAATGTTAAGCTCACTAAAGTTCACGTTAATCGGATATCGTTTGATTTGTTCTCGAAACAACATTTATGTTGAGAAAAATGGGTTTAAAAAGTATTGAACACTGGATGAAAACCCATTTTTAAAGATAAATATGTGTCGAAAATACATTAAACGATATACAATTGATATGAATTTTGGCATACTTATTGTTTTTTACGAAGTCTAGAATATCAACGGTCCGGATCTTTAAAACAGACCCGAAAAGGGCTCAAACAAGGTCCATGCAGGACCGTCCAGTCTCAAAGGGACTAGAAAGATTCTGTGTCCTAATTGAATACATATAATGATCACAAATTGAATCGTTTCTGATAAGATCGATCCGACGTAATCACAAGCCATTCAATCATTAGCAATGTAATGCGGAAGAAAAAAAAAGAGTTATTTATGCCCTACCATTCAATGGTTTAACATGGAAATTGAAATGTATAATTCATTGACATCTTTTATAAATAAAAAAAAGGGATTGACAATCTAAAAAGAGATTTACACAATTATACATTTCAACTTCGATGTCAAAGCCAAGGGCCTGTAGTCTAGCGGTTATATTCTGATTCTCCCACAAGTGAGACTAGAGTTCGAGCATCGGTAGAGGCGTTTGGGATTTAGGGCTATGGATAGCTTCTAGACCCCTTATGAACTAACTCACTAATTCCCCGCTAACCCCCCACTGATGTATATCGAAGGGAAAAAAAAACACTTCCATGTCAAAACCATTGAATGGTAAGGCCTGTGGAAATAGGAATGGTATACGCTTATACTAGCTAGAAAGAATAAAAACACATGCCCAAAATGAGTAAATTAAGAATAATCTCAAAGAACCTTAGCTAGAAATTATTTATTAGATAATGGTGATCTTAGTACCTGATCATGTCATGTTATTTTTTTTTTTTTGCCATTTGATATACATTAGTGGAAGGTTAGCGGGGAAGTTAGTGATCGAGTTAGTCCAAAGGGCGTCTAGAAGCAATCCATAGCCCTAAACCCCAAACGCCTCTGAGACTCGAACCCTGGTCTCGCTCGTGGGAGAACCAAAAGATAACCGCTAGATTACAAGCCATTGATTATGTCATGTTACTTATATGACTCACTAGATCATTCATTTATAGTAATAGAATCTATATAATTGGACCAGATACCTAATTAATCATTTAGGGGTTAGTCATTGCCCACTTCTTTGGTCAGCATGTACAATTTCGTTGACTGAATTATTTCACATGAAATTCAGTACCCATATTCTGTTTTCATTATAGAACGCTTATAATTTTCTGAACTCTATAATGATGGTAATGTATGCAATTTAGTCAATCATGAGTTTGTGTTATAACGACAAAACTATGGGTATAGATCATCTATGCACAAATTGGGTGTGTGGGACCCATTTTAGATCTCGCGCATTTGATCCGAGCTGTTCGTTAATTTTTAAATAATTTTTTGAGTTGGCCTGCAAAACCTTAGCTCATTCGAATAATTGAAAGTGCTTGGTCCGATTATCTTACTTTTATTCAAAACTCATTTAGAATTCAGTATCTTGGATTCTAAATGAAAATTTTGAAAGATTGGATAAGTATTTACCATTATTTACTTGAGCTGGTTTGTTGTAGAACAACTTGAAAATAATACATCTTTAAAAATAAATGAACAACTCGGATCATTTATACACCTATCTGGGCACAAAATGAAAAAAAATAAAAGATTGGATCAAGTATTTACCATTTTTTACTTGGGCTGTTTTTTTTGTAGAAGAACTGGAAAATAATACATTTTTAAATATAAATGAACAACTCGGATCATTTAAACACCAATGTGGGCACAAATTTGGGCGCATAGAACGGTTCAATGTCTTAAGTGCGGAAATGGACTCTGAAAAATGAACAGAATGGAGTACTGTATAATTTAGTGTTTCATTAAATGCATTAAACTGAAGAAGAAAAGTACTACTGCATGGAAATAATTTAGGAAGTCTGGTACAATATCAGAAAAGGAACAACGCACTGGATGGATTTCACCCGACGAATGTATTTTATCGGTGATTTTCTTGGTTCAGTGTATCGGATGAATTTCACCTGTCGGATGCATTTTATAGGTGATTTTCTTGGTTCCTTTTCCGGCAATTTAGAGGGGAAACCTTCACCAAAAACACAACAGCCACTATGATCATGCTCCGGAAAAATGCTCTCTCTGCAGTCTGCACCTCCTTTTCTTTTATAAACTGGTGTTCAGACCAACTTATGAAGTACCTCGACTAATCTTAAGAGACTAATTCCACCGTCCACCAGCGGAATTGGCCCTAAAAGAGTTGACATCACGTGAGTTGTTTCGGACCTGACTGAGAGCTTAGGAGGAAGCAAATTCCTAGATCTCCAGTCTTGACCGGCCAACCCTTGGGTTTGCATTCTTTGCACCTTAACTAGTGGTAGTAAAAGGTTGCAGATTAAATCAGTATGGAATCCTGAATTCACCCAAATCGATGTAGAAGATCAACCAACTGAATTTCTTTGCGAATCACATGGTTGAGAACATGGACTAGTTTACAAGTATACAGAATTCAAAAGGGTATTCCAATAATGGAACCCATCATTGAAAGAACAATTAAATTGGTAAGATTCAATGTGGGTGACCTCATTACCTTTATCATCTCTCAGAAAAATTATCATGTGGTCTTGGGACACGGTAAGGGATAGCAACGGTATGGTTCGGTTTGGTTATTGACAAAATAAAAAAATTAAAACTAAAACCGAAACAGACACTTAAAATTGAAACCATAATTAACCAAAACCACTGGTCTTCTTTTTATTAAAACCATACCCAAAAAAACCCCTAACTACTCCTGATGTTAAATAAAATCAATTCTTACAACAAACAAAGATCCTCAAAAATAGATAAATTGACAACATATATCGTACATTAGAGGCGCAATACTTTGAAAAACCCTAACTACTCCTGATGTTATAGCATATAGGTCTATATATTTATGTACATACATAAAGGCATTTCCGGTACTTATCATATAAAACCGGAACTGAACCGGCAAGTTTTTCTAATAAATCAAAACTACAGCTAAAAAATCGGTCAAAACCCACATCAATCGGTTCGGTATGGTCCGGATACTCAACGGTTTGGACGATATTGTCATCTCTAAGTTACAAGACGCTCCGAAACATCTAATTACCACACATTTTGTAAGGAAGTGTTCATGTTGACTGAAATGATTATGGGTCTGAAGCTAGCGATCGACACATTCCATGGGCCGAGGACTACGGAAGAAGAATCACTCACATTCTTTTGCTTTTAATTACTACGTACACACCATTTCCCAACGGTTGAATTCGGTTAATGAGGTCGTTAAAACAGTTTTAATGAACACACACATTAGTCATCCAGATACCATGTTAGAAGCATTGCACCTGGCAAGACCTAAGCCTTGCATGTGGCACTAATCTCCATATTTTTAGTGGTTTTGAATTTTTCAATTTAATTAATTAATTATATCCTTTTCTTTAACCTAGGTGCCCCCCCCCCCTTTAACCTAGGTGC